>CABHPP010117752.1:3171-19808 GCA_902168425.1 Peromyscus attwateri | reverse complement strand
TCCCCTAGAGCTGGAGTTACAGGTGGTTGTGAGCTGCCCAGAGGGTGTTGGGAACCGAAGTCACAACTCTGTGAGAGCAGCAAATACTTCCAAGCACCGAGCCACCTTCCCAGCTCCCCGAACTGTGTGACATGTTAAATTACACCCACAGGTGCTTTTGTCCACAGGCTGTGTGGCTGGTTGAACTTTGCAGTGGAGTCCTTTCTTTCCCTTCTGAACTGTTCCATCACCCTGTCTGTTTCCTCACTAACAAATAAAGCTTTGCTCTGTTCTTTTGCAATGGTCATGCTACTTTGAATTGATAACCATGATCATCAACATGTAACAACAACCATATAAGTTAGCTGTCAATCATCTGGGAGATTAGTTTCTTCCTAGATTTAGGTGGCAGACTGATGGTGGCAGACTAATTGACACTAACTCTTTCTTGTGAACAGAAAAGGAACTTGAACAGGCCCATCGCTGTCTGGGCATGCTGATTGCACTTCCCAGCTTCCCTTGCAGCTGTCGGAGATCTTGTAAGTTCTGGCTAATAGTGTGTGTGAGCAGAAGTCATGGGTGTGTCTTCAAAGGCAAGGAGCCCTTTGTGTGTGGACCTGTTGGCAGCATGTGATGGTGGTGACCTGCTGTCCTAGATCCTAAGCAGTAGAGAGGAGGAACCTGGGTGCTAACGGTAAGAGGCCCCATCCTAGCCTTGGCTGCTTGAGGCAAAGATGCAGCATTGTTTGGAGTCTTGCGTAGTCAGACTGTAGTCAGTCAAGCACAGAGGTTTCCTCTTTGTTGGTCTTTGCTAGGTTTACACCCCAGCTACTAATGTCTCTTCTGCTGGGACTTTTCTGAAAACTGAGCTGAGACAGATATTACCAAGTCAGCTCTGCAGGGGAAAGAGCATGGGGAGCATGGGGAGGGATACACACACACACACACACACACACACTCACACACATACTCAGAGCTATCTTTGCCTTCTTGCTCTGCCAGGCTGTTCCAGACAAAACCTGGATTCAGGAGGACACCGAGGACAAAGCTTCCGGGATGACATTTAATTTGAGCAGTCCGTCTTTTCCAGGGGAGTGAGATGTACTGGTATGCTGTTTTTGACCAGCATCCACAGCTTATGCCACCAACCAAATTTTGGTTCGTCTAACTTCTTTGTGATGCTGGGGATAGGACCCAGAGTTTTGTGCATGCTAGGCAAGAGCTCTGCCTCCGAGCTACATCTTCAGACCCACCAACAACGCTTTACACTGTATGGTATAGAAGGAGGCTCAACAGAAAACAGACGAGGAAGTGTGGGTACGAAATGTTACCTGCTTCTTCCAGTGCTTTCCGCATCTCGTAGGAATTCATGGTTCCCGATCTGTCAACGTCGATTTCCCGGTAAATTTTCTGGAACACGGAAGATACTTATTAGAACCACAACCCCAAACAAAACAGGTGCCAGGTGCCTGCGAGGCGCGTGACGAGTGGCGTGAAGTGTTTCCATCTCCGTGCCTCTAGTTTGGCCTTACTGGCACTTTCAATATTTCGTAGGGCAGTGGGTGTCAACCTTCCTAATGTTGTGACCCTCTAATAGAGTTCCTTACGTTGTGGTGACCCCCGACCATTAAGTGATTTTCTTTGCTACTTCATAACTGTAATTTTGCTACCGTTATGAAACTGTAAGTATCTGATACGTGACCTCTGTGAAAGGGTCATTCAAACCCCAAAGGGGTCACGACCCACAGGTTGAGATCTGCCATCTAGCGCTCTTGCCTATGTTTTACATATGAACTGCCACAAACCCAAACTACAAGGCACTATGCAGCCTTTCCAGGAGACTCTTGATCGTGGCCTCGTTTCTGGTCACTAATCAGGCAAAGGAAAGTTTAAGACTGCTCTACTTGCCAGTCCTTGCTTGGTTTGTGTGTTTGGCATATCCGGTCTTTACTCCTTCTGAGTTCCACTAGAGTCCAATTCCCTAGGGAACGTCCCCCACCCTCCAGAGGAGTGACATCCTAAAGTCTATGTCTAGAATATCTACCCACCCCAGGGTCCCCAGGCCCCTACTTGGTATTTCTGAATCTTTGTCCAGAGGATGTAGAACTCCTTCAGCCCCAGCTTGCCGCTCCCATCTTCCTGCCCTCGGTCAAGGAAAGCTCCTGGAGTATATCGTCACTGGGTACAGTGGCGTCTGCTTGGCTCGCCCACACATGCCCAGGGAGGGTTTGCAGGAGGGTTTGCCTTCTGCTTTTCATACTCCCGAGTTTCCTCAAAAGGGCAGCGGGAAGGGTGTGATGGAGCCCCGCTGTCTGCTGACTGGGGTGCTGTGGGGACCCCAGATCTCGCTGACAGTTTGCTATGAGGTGACAGACAGATGACTGGGCCCTTGAGAATTATTTGGGTGTTTTTAAGGCATCTTGGGAAGGGAGCTGTTGTGTCATAGGTATATGCCATGAGGCCGGTAGATAGAGTGTCTTAGAAGCTTGCGCTGTTCTGTTACTGACCATCAGAAATGGAGAGGAAGCACAGTTAATCTGCGTCCGGGACAGGTGGGTGGCCCAGGGGGAGCTAGGCCGAGGACAAAGAATGACTATGTAGGCAGGCCCCCAGCTTAGGGTCTAGAAAACTTTTTTTTTTTTTTTTTTAGTTTCTCCATGTAGTTTTGGTGCCTGTCCTGGATCTCGCTCTGTAGACCAGGCTGGCCTCAAACTCACAGAGATCCGCCTGGCTCTGCCTCTCAAGTGCTGGGATTAAAGGCGTATGCCACTGCCACCCAGCTTTTTTTTTTTTTTTTTTTTTTTGAGACAGTCTTGCTGTGTAGTCCAGGCTGGTCTCAAATTGGAAATCCTTCTGCCTCAGCCCCACCATGTGCTAGAATTAACAGAAGTATACCACCACACATGGTTTGAGAAGGGAATCTTGCCACAGACCCAGATTCATAGCAGACACACTACTGGGGAAGCTCTGCTTTGGAGAAGTAGGAGAATGCTGTCATCAAGAGGCTGCCGGGGCTGCTCTGGGCAGATATGGTGGGTGTGTGGTCAGGGTTTCTAGCCCTGGACCTGACAGGCTGGCTGTCCGCACTCCAAGCCTATGAAGGCAGGTGAGGAGTGGATTCACTTCCTTTACCCGAGGAAGCTAGCCTCTGCTCTGAGCACACTGAAGGATACATCTAGCATGTCCACCATGATTTTACAGGTCTCGATGCTGAAGCCATCTGACTTGATGTCTTGGCCTACAAGACAAAATAGGAATGTGAGCAAAGCCTCTCAGACCAGCACCGTCTGACAGAACTTTCTACAAAGACAGACATGTCCTTCCTCTGTGCCGGCCACTACAACAGCCCCATGGATTACTTTAGTCACATGTGGGTAATTGGCTGTCATACTGGGGCAGCACAGAGGATCTTACACAGGCTTGATTTCTCTGTAGACTACCATGGACAGACAGGGCTTTAGTATTAAAATAAACAAGTAAGACAGTAAAAAAATGACTGGGCTATTTTTTTGGATAGAGCCTTGCTTTCAAGCTCAGACAGGCTTCAGATCCATACTTCTGCCTCACAAATGCTGTGATTATGTGCTGTGGGATGGTCTGTATGTCAAATTGCTCTGACTGGTCAATAAATAAAACACTGATTGGCCAGTGGCCAGGCAGGAAGTATAGGTGGGACTAACAGAGAGGAGAATTGAGAGAATTCTGGGAAGTGGAAGGCGGAGGAGAGAGACACTGCCAGCCACCGCCAGGACAAGCAGCATGTAAAGATGCCGGTAAGCTGCGAGCCACGTGGCAAGGTATAGATTTATAAAAATGAATTAATTTAAGATATAAGGACAGTTAGCAAGAAGCCTGCCACGGCCATACAGTTTGTAAGCAATATAAGTCTCTGTGTTTACTTGGTTGGGTCTGAGCTGCTGTGGGACTGGTGGGTGACAGAGATTTGTCCTGATTGTGGGCCAGGCAGGAAACCTCTAGTTACAATTATGGGCATGTGCTACCACACCTGGTCATGGCTGAACCTTTAAATGCCAACAGGGTGGAAAACTGCCTGTGGTCACATGCAACCAGAGAGCACATATGTTTACTGTAGGCTCTGAGCGGAGAGAGGAAGGCAGCTTTTCCATCTGTCCATCTGCAGATAGTTGTGTCTGTGTCCCAACTGATGGGGAAATCTGAAGAACCTTCTGCACTTTACTAGGCGAGTCCTGTGCTGAGACTGAGACTCTTGTCACACACCCTACAGATTTCATGAGGAGTAACTCTGTGTGTGTGTGTGTGTGTGTGTGTGTGTGTGTGTGTGTGTGATGAGGATGATGGTAATGTGTGTGTATGATGGGTGTGTACGCATGTGTGTGAACATGGATGGGTGTGTACCATGGCTCATGTGTGGAGTCATAGACAGTCTTGGGTGTCGGTCCTCACCTTTCACCTTGTTTGAGACAGGGTTATTGTTGTTGGCCCCTATGTATGCTAGACTGGCCCACAAGCTTCTGGGAACTCTTGTCTCCATCTCCCAACTCACCACAGGGTTGCAGGTGCATGCTCCTGTGCCTGGCGTTACATGGGTTCTGGGGACTCAAACTCAGGTCCTTATACCAGAGGGCAAGCACGCCACCCCTGTGGCCATCTCACCAGGCCACAAGGAACAACCCTTTGGGTGATGTCTTTGTAGACTATTTGGGCTTAGCCAGTCTTAAACTTTCTCTACTAGACACCAACCCATTCCCCAGGATGGGCATGGGGCTGTGTGGGGACACTCGGACAGAAAGCTGGAGTCACCAGGCAGGCAGGGGTAGGGCCTGAGTTCAGAAGTACATACACCACACGTCTTTTCCCTCAACTAGGAATGGGCTGGACCATGCATGGCTTAGCTCCTCCTGTACTCCAGTTGTGTGGGACAAAGAGACTTTGTCCTCTGAAGGCACTACAGCCAACATCCGAAGAGCCCTGTGACCACCCTTGTGCCTGACAGACACAAAGGTACACACTGTCCTCTTGTCCTGGAAGAGGGAGAGTGCGCCTGGGCGCAGTCCTGGGGAAGCCCTGCATTGGCCAGCCTGGGTGCTGGCTCCTCGCCCTGATGGCTGAGTGCTCTGTGAATCATAGATGCTCTCCTGTGGCTGTTCGTTCAGGAGCCACAGGCAGCAACCCATTGCTCCCATATCTGTGAGGGACACACACCAGGCGTGGACTATTCTACAGACTTTGGACTCTTCTTTGGCTTTAAAACAAGGATTTACTTTTATCCTGAGGGGTCAAGTGAGAGGCCATTTGGTCTGGTGTCAGATGGGCCGTCCATGATGACAGACAGCTGATGTCTGTGATGTCACACATGACTTCAGGCATTGTGCACCTGATAACTATCATCTTATCAGGAGCAGCGCAATTTGTAATGATTTGGGGGGGGGGAGCGTATTTTCCTGCTTCTCTGGTAGTGAGCAACAGTGGGGGAAGTGAGCACTAGTCTTGGACAATTTTTACTTAAGAAACAGCTGGAAGAGCAGGCACGGTAAATTACACCTATAATCCAACACTTAGGAGCCCAAGGCAGGGGGACTGCTGTGAGATCAAGACCGGCCTGGGCTACATATAGAGTCCAAGGAGGTCATGCTAAGCTACAGAATGAGACCCTATCTCAAAGCAAAAAGAAAAAAAAAAAGCCATCGAGATGGCCCAACAGGTAAAGGTGCTTGTCACCAAGCCTGATGACCTAAGTTCAATATCTAGAACCTATGCAATGGAAGGAGAGAACAGGCTCCTGTAAGTTGTCCTCTGACCTCTACATGTGCACCATAGCCTACATGTGTATACACGCACGTACACATGCACATACATATACACACACACGCACTACACTTTTTAAAAAGCAAAAAAAAAGGGGGGGGGGTTTAACAGTCACAAACTACAAAAAGGTTGATGATAACTCATTCTCCAGCCTCCACCTAGTCTTGTTTATTCTTTATGGGAGCCTCCAGCCTGGGCCTGAGCAGACATTTCCAGAGCCCAGAAGTTATTGACTTGGCCCATTGGCTCAAGTGACTTGAAGCTCATTTAAATTCAAGGTTGGGAGTAGAGCCTCTGTGATCCGTCTCCTTCAGTCTGAGTATAAGAAGGCATATTATCCTCCATCCTGGCCCATCAGTGACCTCGCCTCTTACATAGGCAGGGAACTCAGGAACTCAGGACTCTGGTGCCCATCATCTACACTGACTTAGCCATTATGAGAATTTCCATTCACAGCGCACAGGCTCTGGACCAGGCAGATTTTACACAATGTTCAACTACCAGGAAGAGGGAGTCATAGCATGTCTATTTTGCAGATAAGGGGTAAAAAGTCAGACAGGTGATCTATTTAACTTGGTTTACTTATTGAGCTTGTAAGCAGAAGAATTTGGATTTGATCTGTCATCTCTAGACCCAGGAACCTTTGCACTATAGCATTACTTCACACATCCTCCTCTGTCCTGTTCTTCCCTGGTGCTGGGAGAGTAAGACAAAATCCATGTAGGAGCAGAAAATGATGGTTCAGCCACAGCTGCTGACATGTGCTTCAAGGAAGGAGTCCCATGTCCCCTCATGTCTGCAGGGGTAAGAATATGATGAGGGACTTGGAAAGGGGACACTTACGCCTGGCTAGAACTCTTCTCAAGATGGTCTGCAGCTCAAAGGCAGAGATCTCCGCATCCTGTGGACATAGACCAGACCATCATTATGGGCTCCCTGTGGGAGCTGGGTGAACCACGGTGAACATCTTAGATGGATCTTGTTTATATTGCTAATGCCCCAAGTGATGTTGGTTCCGCTGTCCCCAGCCTACCGGAAGTAGTGCCTTGGCTTGTGTTTAACAGACTGTTAGGATGTAGGGCACACACTAGGTCGAGTTAGTCACCCTTTCTGTGTGGCGGGGAACACGTTCCTGGTGTTCCTCACCCTAATTCTCCCACACCATCCCTCCTACCTAGCAGCCCTTCTCCACCTTCTACAACTCAGACCCTGGGCTTCCTGAAACTGCTTAAGATCGGCCATCTTTGAGATGGCTCAGCCCTTCTCCGGGGTCATTTGCCAGGGCTTCTCAGAAGTGGTCCAGCTACCTCTGCTCACTTAGGTGTTATTCGTATAATTTGTGTAACCTGGACAAGGCCCAGGGTGTGCAGAGGGGTGTGTGTGTGTGTGATTCAATTAGCGGAGAGAGTACGTTTCTCTGAGGCCCCTCCCCTTGGGAAATGGGGGGAGGAACACAGTTGGTGCCATAAAGCATCTGCCTAAGCCCCTTGATGAGTCTGTGTCTAAGCAGGAGACGGTGTCATGGTAACACTAGAGAGCTACACAATGGAGAAGGACACTTTGCTTCTGGGGTTGCTGGGCAGAAAGGGCAGACTGGCTCTGTAGTGGGACTGCGGGGCTGGGGGAGAAAAAGAAAAGTACTGCTTTGGTATAATCTGCTTACATTTTGGAGGAACGGGACCCTTCCATCTCAGGTATGTTTATGGGGGTCAAGACTGGGAGTCATGTTTCATGTCTCCGTTGGCATGGGACAGAGGAAATGAAACAACCTCGGAGTGAGCCAAGGATCTGAAGGAAGAGCAGAGCCAGGGCTGACCTGAACAGAAGAGGGCTTGAGAGGATGTGAGCAATCGGTGTGGAGCTAAGGGTCTGAGCGATGACCAAAATTCCTCTGCTTTTGCCTGGTTTGTTTTCTTCCCCCTTAAACTGAAGTCTCCTCCAGGAAAAGCACTTTTCCTTTACGTCAGCAGAATTTGGGTGACACCTACCTCCCCCGCCAGCTGAGCGAACAGCCTTCTGAACCCATCGTCAATGTCCTCCTCGTTGGCTTCGATCTAAAGGTGGAGCACAGAAACAGAAGTGGGCTAAACTGAAGATGGACAGCAAGGTGCCCTTGCCCTCCCATGGCAGCCCCTCCTCCAACTCCCCAACTTCCAGAGTCTTCCTGTCCCTCAGGCCAGAATTCTATGGATACAGGGCTTACGATGCATGGCAGTGTGAAGAATTAAATATTTTGTTTTGTTTGGAGACAAGGTCTTATATAACACAGGCTGTCCCTAAACTACTTATGTAGTTGGGGATGGCCTTGAACTCCTGATCCTTGTCTCAGCTCCCAAGTGTTGGGATGACAGGTATGTGTCACCACACTTATCTTTTAAGAATTTTTTCCTTCTCGAGACAGGGTCTCATGTAGTCCAGGGTGGCTTTGAACTCACTACATAGCCAAGGATTCTTTGAACTCCTTATCCTCCGGCTTCTACCTCTTCAGGGCCGAGATTACAGATGACCAGCTAAAGCTTTGTTTTGTTTTGTTTCTTTTGGCTAAAGGCCATGAGAGGGAGTGGAAACCACATGGCAGGGGAGGTTATGCTTTAACTTCCTGTAATTCCAAGTATCTTTAATATTTAACTAAAATGACCTTGTATGGTCTACTCCAACAGGAACCAAGGGGAATGCTGTGGAACAGTTTAGTCAATGACAAACCGTTTGGTGTCCCACTGGGTACATATGGCAAGCACCAGGCTTCAGCAACAATGATCCAATGAAAGAATCATTCTTAGAACTCTCAGAAACCTGGGAGTTCTGTTATCCTTTGAGTCCATTTCATAGATGATAAAAGTGAGGTTGAGCAAGAGGAGTCACCAGAACCCAGCCTGCTCAATGCAGCATTGGTGTTTTGTCCTTCCCCACCACCCTCACGCCTGCTGCACGTGGATAAACTGGGCTTTAATGGACAAGAGACTATCTATAGCCTTGCTTTCAAACCCTGCTCCCACAGTCCAAGCGGTGCCCAGGCCCCCGCCATGTTTTTGCTCTCCTGCATTCTGTGTCCATCAGAGTGGCTAGAACTAGTGAGATAAGGAAGAAATACCTCTTCAATGTTGGCCTCTATTTCATCATCCACAGCTCTGCAAACAGAAGGAAATTTTGTTATTAGAAGGCTGAGGAGGGTGAACCGGAATCACTGCAGAAGTCACCCTATAAACTAGAACATCAGTGTTTAAACCCAGCATGCTGTAGGAGAGAGGATCCCTGCACCTTGAGTTTCCGTGATAGCACAGCCCCTTGGCAGTAGAAGCTGAGACAGAGATACTCTGTTGGTTTGGGGGTCTTTATCGAACAGCACAGTCTTCCTATGTGGAGAGCAAGGGCTCTGTGGGCTCACTTCCAGCTGGACTTTGTTTTGTTCAAACGCCCTGCCACTGAGCTACACCCCCAGCCTCAGAGGACAACACTGAAGTTCCATCTAAAACACTCTTTGCCAAGGGAGGACTTTCATGGTGAGACTTGCCCACATGAACCTCTAACTCTTTGTCCCATGCTGAGTTGGAGCGAGCCACAGAGAATCTGCTGGCAAAGTTAGCTTGCTCTCACACAGTCCCTTACGTAAGCTAGTCCCTCAGTGAGGGTACTTCCGCCTAGGAGGGCCTTCATTGGGTGCCTGAAATCTTAAACTAGGTTTCAGCTTCATAAGAGGGTAAAGGGACTTCTAAGTGCTGCTCACTGGGATAGAAGGTTGGCTATTCTGGGTCAGGGCGACAGCTTTGAAGGGCAGACAGCTCACCCTGGGGCGAGCAGAGGGGGCTGACACTTCCCTTGGACAGGCTTGTGGTTAGCAGGGTAGGACAGAGTCTGACCAAGAGCAGTGCCATCACAATGATACTCGGGCTTGCCCCCATCTCATCAGTGGTGACTAAGTTGGACACACTGACCCCCACCCCCCCCCCCCCACTGCCGCCATGAGATGACCCAGTGGCCCCTTCCCTGCAGCACGCTTCAACAAACAAGAGAGCCTGTCATGGCAGGGAGCCACAGTCACACTCCAGTGACATTCACTAGTTTACAGCTGTCGGGCACTGAAACTCTTTCTCTGGCATGTGTTGTTTGAAGCAAAGGTTTCCCGGTCTCTCCCACTACCTCTTCCCTGTCACAGAGGGTAATGACTGGGGACTGGCCTAAGCCTATTCCATAGACCATACCTACGGGGCTTTTGGGTCTTTAGCACAGGTTGTCCCAACCATGGTCCTCCAGAACACCCTTGTTCCTGTCCTTCCCATCTTGTCCCTAGTCCCCGCCATCAGGGCTGAGGTCCTCACAGCCTTTCAGCTTATACTGTCCAGGGTTGGTTCCGTATGCTGGCGAAATGACTGACCCAGTGACAGATGTGTCAGAAGCTCCTGTGAGTCGAGGCCACAGGGATAATGGCAGGAACTTGTGATATCTGCCTAAAAGCTTCCGCCAGAGACTTTGTGACTAACACAGAAAGTCCTGGCTGCACGGACTATCCACACTGTCAGTTGCCCATGGCCTGGGAAAGCAGGGGTTAAGCAGAGTGCAGGCTCATAGAGGGTACACACAGGTCATTAGAATGATATTAACCAGGGGTAATTCAGAGATGAGCTGTGAAACCGGGCTGCAAGCTACACACTTCCCCAGCTACCCTGTTCCATCTGAACACATGCTGCATTGCTGCGGGCCGCAGGAATATATCCTAAGAACTCAGCTGGTTATGGCAAAGTCACTACCTGGAGGGATCAGGAAATTCCTCCAGAGGAAGCCAAATTCCAGGGAGCTTTTGCTGTTATTTGGCTTGTTACATATCAGCTGTCTTGTTATGAAAATCATGTGTGCCTTCATAGTTTTCCCAATTGACTTTTCCCTAAGAAGGGCTAAACAGTGTGGACTGATCACTCTCTGGACATACACATTCCAGGTATTTGGAGAACAGCCTCAGGAAAGGCTTTCTCTGGAATCAGATATCTCTCTTGGCCACTTTCAAGGACTAGCAGTAATAACAGTCCACATGCAAGTCTCCTGATTTAAGATAAATTCCACAAGGAGATACTGCCTAGGTCAGGTGGACGTTAAGTAATAGCTTTACACAATTTAGCTCAGACCCTCCTTTCTTACAGCCTTACTAACTTTATAGACCTCTAACTCCTTACCTTCTGTGCTGACAGCAATGCTCAGCCAGAACCCCAGTTCAAGCCTCCCTGTAATTATCATCATTGGCAGCATCCGGCCAGGTCCACCTGTTTGAGAAGGCCTGGCGGATGTGCCAATTAAGCTTTACTTCCTCCTTTCCCAAATCTTACCTCCAGTTCCAGATCTCCCTTTAACTATCACCAGAGGCATCTAGCTGTACACAGGTTGCCTAGCGACTGAGCACACTTTCCCCCACCCTGCAGAAAAACGGCAGATAGCTTGGACAGATAGGAGCCACAGGAAAAAAGAAGACAGTTTTATTTTCTCCCATTGACCTAGCAACTTATAGATTCTTAACATTTTCTACTAATCACGTTTAAGACTATAGTTGAGCACATAAGATCCCTCTTCTTATTTATTACCCGAATTTAGCCTTTAGTTAATTCATTTTCCCTTTGGGGTTGCAAATGATAATTAACGATTATTGCCTCCCTGTGTGATTCTTATCACCCCTCCGTTTGACCCTGGAAGCCTGGCTTCGCACTGCTAAGGGAATACTGCTTGTAAGTGTTTATATACCAGGACTCCCGGGGCACGGAGGGACAGAGAAGAGAAAAGAGAATGGAAGAACTAGACGGGTAAGAACTTGAGAGGAACAAACTGAGATGGGGAAGAACTAAATTGAAGGACTAGAAGAGAGTACTAGAGGAACGAGATGGAGGATGAGGAAAAGCCAGATGGGGAAGTACTAGCTGGGTAAGAACAAGCTGAAAAGGACCTAGATGAAGCAGAATCAAGACGAGAGAATTAAGATAGAACTTAGAGGGAGCAGTAGATAAACAGAGAGAAATCATGCAAGAAAGGAGCTAGACACGAGAACAGAACTGAAGCTGTGTATATAGGATGTTATGCCAGAGGAATTAAAGCAAGTGGATTATAGAGCTCAGTGTGCTGAGATTCTATTTCCCGAAAATAGTCCTCGCCGTTAGTAGTTCTCTGTCCTGAGCCCCTGGGATGTATAGTTTAAGGCTAGTCCCGCTACTATTATACAAGACTGCATGGTTTTTCGCCTTTGCTTCCTGGACTAGATCCCTTAGAGTGCTCCAGTTCACCTATCCTTACATCGACCTGTCAAGCAGGCCAGTATTACAGGAAAAGAAGAGAGGTCAGGCCAGGGCAGGCTGGGGCTGGGAACAAGGAGAGGTGGCAGAACCTACTGGTAGTCAGCCTTCTTCTCTGAGAAGACCCGGATGCAGAAATCGCCATCCTTGTGGGGCTCGAAGGTGGAGGGAACCACGACATACTCCCCTGGGGGCAGCTTGAAGCGGTTGAGTACCTCCCGGAGGTTGATGAAGGTGTCTGACCGCTCCCGGGCTCTGGTTGTGAGGAAGAAGTTCTTGCCGAGGTGGATATTCGTCTGCCCTGTTAGCTGATGAGTCAACAAAGAAACCATACGAAGGGATGATGGGGACAGTGCCTGGTTCATTTTAGATGAGAAGCAAAATCTGCACCCCAAACAACACATGACTGGTAAGGAGCTCAGATGTGGCCAGGCGTGATGGGAGCTCCCCTCTCCCATCCACCTTGCTTTAGCTAACTCTCGGGATGCTAGAGGTCCCTCCCTCACAAAGGACCCAGGTCACTTCTGGGTTGTATTTCACACACTGATAAAAGGAAAGACCAGGTTGGGGGAGGAGCCCAGCTGTTAAACCAGATATCACTCAAGGCTGGGCCCATGACTCCTAAGGTAGTATTCAATAAAACTCAACTGTCCATTGGTGAAAGCAGGATGCCCATGGGTGAGTCATTTAATACCTGGCATTTTGAGTCACCCGGCTGTTATGCACCTTATTACTGTTAACTGTGACCTTCTATAACTCAGTTCATGCCTACAGTGCCCAGGGAGGTGATGGCTCACCATTTATACTGGAAAAGAAACGAAATCTCAGAGAGAATATGTCATGTGTACAGGGTCACCCGGCCTGGGAGTTGGGTCCAGAACAGTGTGGCGTTCATCCCCCCCTGCCCCTCCCTGCTTGTTCTCAGAGCCACACGGTCAAGGGCAGCAGGGCTGCCGCCACAGCCAAACTCTGTGCAGCTTCTCTAGGGCCGTGGGGAAGCAGAAAGCACCGATAAACTCTCTAGATAGATGTCCTGAGCTTAGTCCAGTGGGATCCAGGACTGGAGCCACCCCCACAGGGCTCAGAGGGCACAAGGGCTCACCCCTCGGCCACCAGCTCCTCCCAAGCCCCCGCTACTCCCTGAGTTCAGGCAGGCTAAGCCTCAATCGTGTTGGCAGCTGGAGCCCTGGGGTTGGGGGCTGACGTGTGCCCGACGTACCTCCTCTGGAACCTGAAAAATAAAGGAGACCTGATTCAGATTGGGGGGTATGAACACACACCAGCACGGTGACTGACTCTTTGCTGTGCGTTTTTCTCTACAGCCCCGGGGCGATGAACTAGGTTAACATGGAAATTATTTTTCAAGCAACTTTAAGTGCTTTGGTCACCCTGGAAGAAAAAAAATCTTCTTAGGACTTGGTGATGTGGTGGATGGGCCTGGAGACATGTGGTGACTTGTCCTGAACTCACTCTATAGACCAGGTCACCAGGTAGCTGTGTTCAAGCCCACACCCACCTCTCACTCAGGGAAAGTAGGCTGGGTGCAGTTGGAGGAAGCATCAGGCCAGGCCAGTCACTATTTCCTCCACTAAAGCCACGTTCCCTCACTGACCTTAGTTTTCTTACATTTCAAATGGGACTGCCAACTGCCAACATCCTGCCCAACTCTGAAAGCCCATGACTGGACTCCCAAGTGTGTGTGTGTGTGTGTGTGAGTGGGCACAATTCACTTTGCCTTTCCGAGCGACTCAGCCCAGATCTGAAGTCTTCAGCTTCCATTTCAGAGACTGAGAGTCCAGAGACCATGTATACTGCACAACTGATGGGTTTCATCCCACTCCGTTTCTCAGGCTGGTGGATGGGGCTCAGACAAGTAGCCAATCAGAAGCAGCCTCATTGCCAGTGATGAGCACAGCAGTTGATTCCTTTCCCTGACACCTAGTCTGGGTTCCCAGTGTGCTAGGAGTGTGCTTGGAGTTGGTGGGCGGAAGTCCAGCTTGGTAATGGTTGCCATTTCCCAAAGCCATGTTCAGGCTACCCAGGTGACCTTGCTAAACACGGGGCTGAGGGAATGATGGGGCGGCTTGCAGAACCAGGAAGAGTCCAGCAGATTGCCAGATTGCACTCACTAAACAAAAAGGCACTTCTGCAGCTACCCTGAGGTCTTGCATGCTGCACTCATCTCCTGCCACCCAAGGCCATGTTCTGTGCAGCAGAGCCCCGACATGGAATCAGGTCTCTTGGCCCTAGCCCTCAGCTTGAAGAAGGGAGACGGCCATGGCAAGGCTGCCCTCTGGCACAGTTGAGCAGGCGTGGCTTTCCTTTGGCTTAGAATGAGAGAAGGCCCTGTGGACAGCGAGGGGTTTGTGAGAGCCGGGCTGCAGCCAGCAGACCCCAGGGGAGCATAATGACTCTTCTTTAGCCTGTCCTGGGCTCTCTCCCATCCAGGCCAAAGACTTGGCTGGGCTTTGACCATTAGGGCCTGTTGTCTCAACCCAGCCCTCACAATGCTTCTGGTGTGCTCTAGAATATTCTGTTCTAGCTTAAGTCTTTTCTGTTCTTTGCAGTTTGCTGGGCTAACCAGAATTCCAGGACTAAGGGATGTGAAAGGGGACATAGCGGTCTTTTCCAAGCACAGAACTCCTAGGAGGGTAGGTAGCTATGGGGGCCCAGGGAAGGGCCAGGAGGTCCTCGGAGACACACACAGCTGTGCAGACCTTGTGTCAGCTGAATCTGGCTCTGCTGGCGTCTTTACTTTGGCCTGGCCACCTTGTCTGTCCTCTGTCTAACTCCAAGTCCTGCCTCTGGGGTCTGTGCGGGTGAGACCAGGAGAAAGGAAGGGAAGGCAGAGTGCCGCCCCATCCTCTGCCCGTACCTCATAGATGCCAAAGCCAATGGTGTGCATGTCCTCGCCCATCTTCCTCTGCCGCCGCCGGTGCTTCTGGATGAGGCCCACCAGGAAGGTGCAGCCTCTCTCTCCATCCTCATCATCTTCGTCTTCTTCCTCCAGCTTGATTAGGTACTGAGGGTTCATCCAGAAGGTATCTGTGCAACCGGGACAGACGAGCCCAGCCCTAAAGAAATGCCCAGAAGCTGGGAACTGGGGTGGGCCCTGGCCTTAGGGCTAAGGTGTTGGGACAAGGCTGAGAAAAGTGGAGATGGGGAAGCGGAGGAGAGGCCAGCCGAAGCCCCTGGCCAGCGGCGGAGTGGCTACTGAGAGAGGTGGGCTATGGAGGCAGAGCTGCACCTTTCATGAGGAAATGGCTTCCTCTGGTTCTCTCCTTCTGGCACAGGGGTTCATATAGCTCAACTTGCTATGTCTCTGAGGGTGACCTTGAACTTCTGATCCTTCTGACTCCACCTCCTCAGTGCAGGGATTGCTAGTACCAGGGCTAGCATGAATGAACCCAGGGCTCCGTGCATGCTGGGTAATGACTCTAGCATCTGAGTTATATCCTTACCCTGACTGTGAAGTCTTCCCAAAAGCTTATCCCCTGCTAATCAGAAAAATGGAAGGCTGCTGGACTCCTGACACACTCTGAATCTCAGAAGAACCGGAATCAAGAATCTCCCCCCAGAGTTCTATTTTGCCCTTCGGTTGGCTTGTCTTGGTGCTCCCTAAGGACACCCACACTGTGCCTGTCCTTTGCCCCTACCCCGTGGTGAATGCAGAGGCCAGGGATAGCCTGTGTACTACTTCAGCATCTCTGTCTTGCTCACTCTCATGGCGCCTCTAACACCCCCACTTCCAAGACCCATCTCAAGAAGGCACCGAGTCACTCCTGTGTGAGGTAATTACACCAAGTGCCTCCTGTCCCTCATGCCATCAGAAGCGTGGTCTTGCAGAGCTGACTGCCATGGCTGACACCATTGCTTCCGTAAATCCAGTTGTGTCCACATACAAAGCTTCTAGGCTACCTCAGTGGCACTGAACAAGTACTGTTGAGGGAGAGCGTCCCACAAGGCCAAGAGCATTCACTCGAAGGTCCTTGAGAGAGTGTCTCCTGACCCCCCTCATCTAATAAGTACAGGCCGTTTTGGTGGTGGCAGAGGGGCTTCCCAGTGGTGTCCTCCGGAACTGCCACTTGGTAACGGCATGCTGGGACTAGAGGGACTGGACAGCTAGTCAGAGTCTACTTGCTCAGTGGGTCTGGTGCACCACCTAGAGCCTCAGTCTCCCCATCTGCAACCGAGTGTCAAAATATGACCACGGCCTGCTACCAGACTAAGAGTGACTCCATAACCATACTGCCTGGGTTCAGGTCCCAGAAAGCTCTGTGACCTTGGACCAGCCACTTGTCCTTTGTTTTGGTCCCATCATCTTCAAGATGGAATGGGAATAAGTTTATCAAGAAGATCCATACACAGATGGAGCTCTTTGGGAGAGTTCCCGGGACCCCATGTATGCCCCACCCTATGACTGGAGAGGTCATCCAAACCAGACAATTCCCAGGGGAGGAAGAGTGGAGCGAGCCTGAGCCATGGAGACAACAGAACCAAGGGGGTCAACACAGTGGGGTAGAGGAGAGAGTCTCTCCCCATGTGAGCTGGGCTCAGGTGACATTTCCCCCTCCCTCCCTCCCTCCCTCCCTCCCTCCCTCCCTC
>CABHPP010117751.1:0-16353 GCA_902168425.1 Peromyscus attwateri | reverse complement strand
TTTTTTTTTTTTCAAGACAGGGTTTCTCTGTGTAGCTTTGCGCCTTTCCTGGAACTCACTTGGTAGCCCAGGCTGGCCTCGAACTCACAGTGATCCGCCTGGCTCTGCCTCCCGAGTGCTGGTATTAAAGGCGTGCGCCACCACCGCCCGGCTGCAAAGTAGCTTTTAAAACATCATTTTCTTGTCTTTTTGGAGGAATTTAGGACATACAAAAAGTTCACAGAATGCTGTAACCATGCCTTTAATGCACCCAGAGTTGACAAGTGGTAGCGTTTTTTTAATACTTCTTTTTTAACTAATAGGAACCAAATGTCCAGATAAAATCAAAGTCAATCTCTGTGCCTGGCCTACTTTATTTAACCTGTTGTCCTCAGGGTTCACCCACATTGTCCTTAATGACCGAGTTTTCTGCATGTGTGTGGGTGGGGGTGAGGGATGGGGGTGGGGGTGGGGGGGTGGGGGGTGGGGTTTGCTAGTACCCAGAACCTTACATGTGATAGGCACAAGCACTACCCACTGAGCTACTGCCCAGGTGCTCTTTCTGTAAAGGCTATATTGCATTCTACCAAATATATAAATTTCACAGGAAACTCTGAACCTATCCCTAATCTCATGTGACTCCTAATTTCATTTCAATTGCTGTTATCAGTTGGGTGAATATCTTTAAGGTCAATTTTTATATTTTGAAGTTCAACTCAATACAATTCACCAAAAGACTTGTATTTGTCAGGTACTGTTTTGGTAACCTGAGATATGTTAGGGAACACAACAGGCAGAGAGACTTCTATTCATAAAGCTTTCACTTTAACAAAGGGGCATAAGCAATCTATTACCCCAACGAGGGGATATCAGCAGTCTGTTGCATTAGAAGAAAAGCATGCAGTAGGGAAAAAAATAAAATTGGAATAGGTGAAGGAGAAGCAGAATTACTGCAACACATGGACAGTTTTTAGTACAAAATGGGTTGGTCAAGATAAGCCTCTTTGACAAGGGGAGATTTGAGCTAAGACTTGTAAGAAATACAGGAATTAGCTGAGAGATTTTCAAGAAGAAAGGTGTCCAGGACCGACAGGCTGTTTCTGCATTTCTGATGTTCAGTGAGGCAAGTCAGGCTGCTTTTCAGAGAGCAAGACAAAGCACAAACTAGAAGAGATGGAAGCATGTGGGCGGCTCGGGAAGCTGGATCACGCCATCATGGTGAGCCTTGGGACCGGCCTTACGACTTCAGCTTTTACCCTCGAGAGAGATGAGAAGCCACCCAGGGTTCGAATTGACCAGCGCCTCAGCCAACTGAATGCTGTGCTGAGAATCCATCGTAAGAGCAATGAAAGAGAGCAACCAGGAGGATATTATAGTCACCTCAAAGGAGGCCATGGTGGTCTAAGGCAAAGAGGTGAAGTGACCAGGTTCTGGGTGAGTCCCGAAAGTGAAGCCAACATTCCGATAGATTCAGAACACCAAGTAAAGGAGTCTTCTCTAAATTATTATTGATATTGAGGTGAAACACGCATAACTTAAAAAATGCATAATTTTAAAGCTGATGATTCAGTGGCATCTATACTTTGATGAAAAAGTCACAGTTATCACCTTGATTTACTTGGTATTAGATTTGTGCTGCTGTGACGCATACCGAGGATAAATCAACTTAAAGGAAAGAAAGGTTCCCGTTGTCCATTGATTCAGAAATTTCAGCCTGTTCCAAGGCCTAAAAGAGAGAGATGCGGCCCTCCAAGAGGATAGCAGTCAACACAGCAGGAGGTGGAGGAACGGAGGCTGGTGTGCAAATCCATGAGTCCCTCCCTTTTATACAGCATACAACACAGTGGTACTTAAAATCAGATTCTTTCGTGATGGGCTGGGGAGGTAGCTAGTATAATAATAATATAATAGGAGGGTTTGCCGCATAAACATGAGCACCTGAGTTTGAATCCCAGCACTCATATAAAAAGCCTGGTGAGCGCAAGCCTGTAATCCTGGCCCTGTGAGGATGGAGACAGGAGAATCCTGAGGCCTTGCCAGCCTCCAGCCTAGGTCCGGGCTCTTCCAGAGACCCCACCTCAAAGGAATAAGATGGAGAATGACTGAACAGGACACCTGATGTCCTCCTCTGGCCTCTGTGTGTGCACGGGCATGGTGTGATGCACACACGTGTGTTTGCCCCCCTCCAGTCACAGTTCTCTCTTCCTATGACCTGCATCTTAGAGAATCGGCTACAGCATGCTCTGACATAGCTCCAGCAGAGTCCCAGCATGCAGAAGGCTTTCTTCACCTATTGCACGAATGAATGGAGCTCCCACTGTCGGGCCGCTGTCAAGGAGGTGTGAGGAAAGCTTACCTTACATAGGATGTATGTTGTTCTCGTGAGGCTTCTGTCATTGAGAAGTGGGTACCTGTTACATGCTGGTACTGAACAGGACACATTAGAGTCCCTGATTTGTTTATGGAGCTTAAATTTAAATAGTGGTAATTCACGGGAATGAAGCGAGGTCTTGAATGAAGACACTTATTGGGATGATTTTGAATTATGTCCACAAATATAACTAAAAATCTTATTCGGGAACTGCAAATCTTATTCAGAAGTGGGCTCTTTATGTGTAAGCTGACCCCCTTCCAGCCCCATCACATCTGAGAGATGTATGTGTAACTGTATTGTGTGTTAGTGTGTGTGCTATGCATGTGTGATGTGTGTATTTGAGTGTATGTGTGAGTGTGTGATGTATACTAATGTGGTGTATGTATACCTGTGTGGTGTGTGTGATGTGTGGGACGTATGCAATTTGTGAATTGATGTGAATATATCTGTAGTGTGCGTGTGTGCATGTGTGTGTGTATGTGTGTGTGTGTGTGTGTGTGTGTGTTCCATGACACATATGTGGAGGTCAGAGGACAGTTTGTAGGAGTTGGTTCATCCTAGGTGGGATGCAGGGATGAGACTCAGGTAAGGCTTGGTGTCAAGTGCCTTTACTTACTGAGCCACCTCACCAGCCCTAAGGTCCTCACTTTTAAACGCTGGAAACTAATTCCACCATGCTGACAACAGAGCAGAAGCCAAATAAAGCATCCATCCTGCAGGTGGCCAGTTTTAGAGGCCATCACCAGGCAAATGCTGTCACAACCGTCACAACACCTTAGGCTGTGAATGCGGTGTACAAGCCTACCTGCTGGCCTGTGCATGTGCTATGAAGATGTTTCCATCTTCCCAGATTTTACACGTTCTTAAAGTCCTGCAGAACAGTTGTTCCCGACAGAACATCCTGAAGTGATGTTGGAGTTCTGAAAGTGTGCTCTCCAGTTCCGCCACCATGGGGGTGGGGGGGTGGATAAGACACGGGACGACGACGACTAAGTTCTTGAGATTCAGCCCACGTGACTTAAGGGACTGAGTTGTAAATTTTATCTAATCACAATTGATTAAACTTGAATTTAGATGGCCACATGCAGCCTTGAGCTATCAAGCCTTACCTGCAGGTCCCTCACCCCTGCAGAAACCCAGCCAGGAGCTACTGACTTGTTGAACCAAATAAGGTATACCTTGGATGAAACAGTGAGTAAGGAGGAAGTCCTAGAGCAAGTCTACCCCAACACTAGGACAAAATTTTGTGCCTAAATGCATGCAATTTATAAACTGAGTTGACACAGTCTTAAATAAAATATGTCCAGCCCCGTCTCTTGCTTATAAAGCATCCCTTCAGAAAAGCCTGGAAGGCCAGGTACAAATTCAGAATTCCGAGACTCCCAGAGTTCTTTCTACCCTGGAACATGGTGGTGTGGGGGCATCCGGCCTCTGACCTCACACAGGTACCTGTCCCTGTCTGTGTGCAGCCTGGAAACAGTGAACTGAACCAAGCTGGAGCTCAGAGGCCATCTTCAGCATCCGCTGTGTCTCCTGCCGTGTGATTTTTCTTTCCCATGAATGTAGTGGCATTGATATGAAGATACGACACAGAGCTATGCAAAACTGCCACAGGATATGAGCTCACAGATGATTTGAGGACCAAGTTCCCCATGGGGACAAGCACTATGGTCTGACTGATGCCTTTTGGGATTCTGTGTAAGCACCCACTTCCTTGCCTACAAGTTGAAGGATAATCTTTTTTTTTTTTTTTCCTAAATGGACTTGTGTTGAATTCTTCAGGGGCAAATTAGAAGCCAACTTGGCTGTCGCTCTCAATGTGCTGAAGAGCTGGAGCGAGGGACAGGTACCAAGGTGACTTTGGCCAAAGGTTAATAAGCAGAGTTCACTTCATTAAACTGCTTACTCACCATTACCGAATGTCCTGGAAGTGTGTCCTGGAAGACTTTGTGCGCTGGTATTAATCATTTATGCCTAAAGAATTAGTGAGTGGAAGATAAATTACAGACTGCTTTTAATCCATGTAAAAACAATCAGTCCAGTGAGTTCCATCCGATTACAGTCATTAGTTTCAAAAATCAAGCATAAAGTGTATCTAGATTATCATTTCAATAAAACCTTTCAAGTGATTTATGCACTCTGGTATTAAAGTAAATAGAAGAGAGATAAAAGCAGTAGTCACACTTTTTGCACACTTCAGTTGGAGGACAGCTGCTGAAGCTTTACGTTTTGTTTTGTCTGCTATAAGGCCTCGTGGAGCCCAGGCTAGCTTCAGACTCACTATGTAGCCAAGGCTGGTGTTGAACTCTTGATCTTACTACTCCTACCACTCGAGTGCTGGAATTACAAGCATGTAATATCACAACTAGCTCTGAAGTGTGTTTTGGACAACAGATGTATTATTATTATTATTATTATTATTATTATTATTATTATTATTATTTGGTTGTAGGCATGCATGCCAGGGTTACCACTGGTAGTAAAAACCATCCTGTTACTGGCGTGCTACCCTTACACGTTACAGCTCCCTCTTGTGGTAGAAAGAGCCAGGTACACAGCATATCTGACTTGAGACAAATTGGTTCTGGGTGGAACTGGAAAGTGACCACTGGAATTGGGATGGTCTGCAGAGACTGCCTATGTGTAATTCACATTTTCCCCTGAACACAGACTCCTCGTTTTCTGGAGGACTCAGTCCCCCAAAGCACTGTGATACATGACTGCAACTGCCTTGCCATGGCCATGCAACAGTTTACATTGCCTTCTTAACTTCTTTCCTATTGTGGTCAGGTTACAAACTATCTTGTTTACTTTTTGTATCTCAGAAATGATACATTAATTAATGTCAATGTAAATATTTTTGCTAAAATGTGTTTCCTCAATGCCACTCCTTTTATACATGGGGATGCTTGGCAACCTTGGGGGTGGTTTTAGGAAGTGACTTCTCCTCCTCCTCCTCCTCCTCCTCCTCCTCCTCCTCCTCCTCCTCCCATCTCCAATCTGTTTTGCCTCTGCCAACAACTGTTAGGTCCATTGAAAGAGGAACCTTTTAAACAGTACTAAGAACTGAAGGGTGCCCCTGCATGCTCTATGATTCTTAGACACAGGTGACTTGAGATTCCATTTGAAGGCACCATCATGTCTGTGTTATAGACTCTCTAGTCACTGGTCAATGGAGGCTCTCCAGCATGACAGCTTGGGGTGTTTGTGTTGATGGGGCTGGGAGGAAATGCATGAGACTGAACTTATCAAATGCCACAGAATAGCACGGAGACAAATCAGGAGCTTGGGATTGGGGATCGAAAATGGACACAAGCAAAGCAGGGAGAGAACAGGCCAGGCTCTCTCTGTCCTCTGGGGAGCAGGGCAAATGAATGTTAGGGTGCTACTCGTGAGTAACTGAAAGTCTTCCCTTCTTCCCTTCCTCTACATTCGGGCCTGCAGGAGAGCCCTGAATTGAGTGGGTGTCACCACAACTGTAAAAGGCTCCAATCTTGTGGCTGCATGTTAGAACCTTTAGTCAATTTTCCATCCATGTAAGACCAACCAATGCTCTAAACTATAGAACTGGTGAATGATGAGTACTCCATAGAGAGGGGTAATAATTTTCTTGTTAGGCTTCTCAAATACATTTTAAATACCCTTTAAAGGTGCAATAAAGATTTCATTAAAAAGAGAAAACTTGACTATAAGAAAATACTGAATGAAACAGGTGCTACTAATACACGTTTTATCTTTGTTCTGATGTCAAGTGCCATCAATTAGGTGACTTACAAGCAATGGGGGTTTGTGGCTCACAGTGTTGTAAGCTGAGAAGTCTGAGATGAAGAAAGGCTCTTGCAGCTTAGGCTTCTAGTGAGGGAAACCTTGGTCTCTACTTCTGAGATGGCACCTTTTCACCATCTAAGAAGTGGGTGTGCTCATGGCAAGTGGGGCAAGCAGACTCCCTTGTGTCTTTTATAAGGGCACATGTCGCCTCCCAAAGTCCCACCTCCTCCTCTGAATACTATCAAGATGGAGGATCAGGCTTCAGCTGTGAGTGTTGAGGAGGAAGGCAAGAGTCAGACCACAGCCTCTGCTTTCCTACTCCGTGGATCTGAGGCATTTCGTTATGCCAAGTGGATGTTCCATCTGGTAAGATTTGTGGAAGGACGTGGTTCCAGGACTGCAAGGAAAACACTGGCCTATTGGCTATCCACATTTGCTTTAATGAAAATATAAAAACTTCTGATTTATAGAAAAATTCCACCATTTTTTAATACTTCTCTCTGCAAAACTTTAAATTTTTCTTACTGTTGATATCTGGGGCTCAGACAGTGCAGTGTGATTCAGTGACTCAGTGTGGTCTACCCAAATCAGGTGAAGTCCAACAATGTCAAAGAACACAAGTGTTCATCTTTTTTTTTTTTAATCAGTAGAATCCTATTTCTCCCAAAAGGCAAATGCTTATGTGGAAATCTTTTCCCATCATCTCTTACTGGAAAAAAAAAAATGCCAATACACTGTGTGAACATTTCTCCGTCATGCAGACAGACCACTGATCCTAACTCTACTTGTGTTTGTGTGGGACTCTGACAAAGCCATGGGGACAGCAAGTACATAGTGAGGTTTAATGCACTTGCTGCCTGCAGCCTGGCATTTGGTCCCTGGGGAGGAGGAAGGGAATTGCAGATACAGTGGAGACTGAGCAAGGATGTCTAAGGGGACAATTGAGAGCACATTGTGTGCAAAGCCAGGCAGCAAGGCTGAGCACAGTGTTTCAAGGGTGCTGTGATTGTTTTTTGCAACTAAATATAAGGTCCCTGTCGGGTGTGGTAGGAGAAGAAGCATCAAGAGTGCCTTTGTGTAGGATATTAAACAGCACGGAGAATAATCTTGGTGTTGTGTTAGTTACCAGTAAGGCTTAAACTTGAGAATTTTAAACAGAGTCCAGGGTGCAGGATAGAATGCTTGCTGAGCATTGGAGGCCCCTCCAGCACAACCAAAACAACATGTGATTAAATGCATGATTGGTAGATGTGTGCCTGTCGTGGTGGCAGGAGAGTTTGTCATCAGAGGCATCTTCTGGAAGATGGAAAAATTATTGATGCCCTTTGAATAGCCAATAGAAGAAAAGACAGTGTTTCCCTAATGGTGTGTTGGGGACTTGCACTGTTTGCAAGGACAAAGCTTTGTGGAAAAGAACAGATAAGGAAGAGTTGAGGCTCTGCACCCATGTGTCTTCAAGGAGGGGATTAAGTAATAGCCCAAAGCAGGCAATGTGGGTCATCCCAGCTAGGGAACAAGTATCTGACTTTCTAGAACTTCAGAGTGACACTTTGCAGGTGTTGTAAGTACCCAGAATGTGTCTAGCATAGAAGCACCAAGCTACATGATGGTCCAGGTACCATCTTCTGTGAGTACCCTATTTGCCCTCCCCACCAGCTTCTCTGTTCAGAAGGACAGCTGCCCACGAGGAGCAGACACGTGAGTGGATGCTCCAGAGTGTTGAGTCAGCTACTTCTAGATGCCATCCAGGCTGATAAATGCCACAGACTCTTCTACAAGCTCAGATTCCTTGGCCACTGGCATGAATTTTGGTCCTTGGCTTAATCCATTCAGAGACAATAGCTTACCTGTGCTGGAACTTATCCCTGGTCTTTCTGGATCTAACTAGAAGTATGTCTATTACCTCTGTGCACCTGTGTGGGAGGGGTGTGGTGTCTGTGTGGGTGCAGGCGGGCTCACCCACGCGTGTAGATTTTGACATAGGAATATCTTCCTCAACCATTTCTCCACCCTCGTTTTTTGAAGTACAATCTCTCACTGAGCCTAAGAGTTCACCTTCTTGACTAGACTGGCTGACCAGCCTGTCTCAGGGACGGATCTACCAGCCTCTGCTTCTCAGTTCTGGGATCACAGGCACATGTACTGTGTCTGGCTGTTTCTGCGGGTGCTGGATTTGGACTCAGGTGCTTATGCTTGGGCAGTAAGCACCTTGCTCACTGAGCCGTCTCCCCAGACCCCCAATATTACCTCTTTGATGAGAGGAAAGGCAATCATGAAAGGAATTCAGCGTCACCTAGAGTACTCCTCAAACAGTAAATAGAGTGACATGGATTCTGTGCTGGGAGTGATGAACATGGTTAGCTGCCCTGTTAGAACTTAACAAGTGGGGAACGGAAGGCAGGCAGTGATGATTTCACCATCAGTACAGCTTTTGCTTATATGTAGTGCTATCGAGGAGCTGAACTTTGGATGGGGTGTTGTTACTGTTGAGTGCTTGTGTAGTGATTCAACACTCTGAGAAGGTACCCGCAAGCAACAGAATACAGTCGACATAGGAAAAGGAAAATCCCCATTAGCTTACTACAATACCAAAGCACAGGCTAGATGAATGCATTTTAGGAAAGAAAGCCCCAAATTTGAAGTTCAAGTTTATTCTGGAAGATATGCAGTCTCCGTGGAGAACTTTTCTTCCCACCTGTCCAGATCTGACAGCCTCACGGAATGAATTAGTCTGATTTTTTTGCATAACTCCCAGACGCTGTAACCACAGATCGCTCAGCAGCCCAGTTCCTAGTCTAGGTAGGATTCTCCTTTTCTCTGACTGGGAAGCAGTTGTTTTTGCTCAGGTTGGTGGCATGTGGCCATCTACACCTTGAGTGCCTGCATCTCCCGTCTCCGGGTCAGTGTGAGCCGATGCTGTAATTCCACTCCAGGAAGCTGCACGGCTGTTCTCGACTGAAGAGGAAAAGCCAAAGAAATGTGATTGAGCACGGCAGCCCTCCGTGTTCACTAAAATGCTGAATGAGGGGCCTGTGGTTCTCAGACCGTCTTCCATGGGAAATGCTGAGAGCGCAAGCTGCAGCCCTCTCCCTTCGAGCTTCGGCTGGCTGATTGCCAGAGCATCCAGGCCAGCAATTGAGGGACTGAAATATAACTGGTGGCGAAACATTTGCACCACATGAGACCTGCCCTGCCTCGGAAGGCTCCAGTGGCCGTGGGAAGCAGCAGATCAGCACCAGCTGGGGCAGCTAGACTCTGGAAGGCATCTCATCGCAATGGTAAGGCTCTTGGGAGTTTTCTGCAGACCTCATTTGTAACCTGGGGTCGGATGATTATCGGCTGTTGGTGACCATGGCTACTGACAATGAACAGTCACTTGAGCTCTGGGACATGGTCAGGTATCACCAGAGGGGAAGGGATGCCCTTCAAACCAGAGCCTGATTTTTTTTTTCTGAAATGACACCTTTCCTGCCAGGGGTAATGGGTAACTGTGCCTTGTAATTAATAATAATTAACAAGGAGCACTTGCTGGCCTCTGTCAGAGAGGGAAACTTCCATGCGACCTGGAATTTCAGCCCTGCCTAATGCTGTGTCTGAGTACACTTTTCCCTCTGAAAATAGCTTTAATTTCCGTGTGACTCTTCAAGGAACTGGTGGGTTGTCATCTCGGTGTTTCCATGGGGGCACAGACCCTTTGTATGGAGCCAGCTTTCTTTTCTGCCTCCTGAGCTGTCAGTGTTCTGTGAGCCTCGCACTCTCCTGCAGACACTCCACAGGGCTGGAGACAACTTCTAAGCATCTTTGTTTTTTTTTAAACTGTTGTATGCAGGTGACAGCAACAGGAGCCTCGAGGTCAAGGGAAGCTCTGTGGGACTTTGGAGAAGTTAGTTCAATTCGCTCCACACATTGTCAGAGCGAAGTGCACCTTACCATAAACACAGAGTCTTAGAATTCGCAGAGGACATGGCAAGAGGCTGTTTCATAGTCTCTGCTGTCTTTGCCGCTTTTCCAACTGCTTTCCTAGTCGTCCTTGACATGGGGGGGGGGGGGGCGTTTGGGAGGGGGAAGAAAATGGAAGAAGAATCAGTATTAACAGTGAAGCATTTAAGTGTTTTCTTTAAGGAATTAAAGGGTGAAGGATGTTGATAATAGCAAGATTATATAACATTTAAAAGAAAACAAAAACTATAATTGCATAGAAGGGATGCCTGAAATATACTTATCTAACTGCACAGCTGATGAGTGGGAAATAATTATTCTGTTTATAATCCAGATGAATGAAGAGACCGTTGATAGAGTGTGGGGATTTTTAGATGCATGTCTGTCTTTCCAACTATTCAGAAAAAGAGGAAACTGACTTCCAGAGATATCTCACTTCCTTTGCTGTCCCCTTGATGGGTCCCGAGGTCACTCCTAAGTATGCAGATCCAAGAAAGGAAGCTGCAATGGCAAGGTCAAGGTTCCCAGTCTCTTGTGGATGTCTGCTGCCATTCATCCTTGTAAATAAACATTTTAGCAGCTTCTTTGACCTGTTGAAAACAACAAGTCTCATTCATTTCTCCCCAGCCATCAGGGTAGGAAAACAAAACAAAACAAAAACCAAAACCCATAATCAGCATTCCCAACCTGAAGATGAAGAAGAAAGCACTCATGGTGCTTTGATGTGTTCTGCTGGAATTCTTAAAGCACAGTGATTTTCCTTTCTTCTTTTCCCTGAGAACATTCCTTTGGGGATTACCAAGGACCAGGCTGAATGTAGGGAGTGCTCTGCCAACACACTGGGCACAGACACAGACATAAACACAAGGTTAGTCTTGTACAGTTCAGACAGAAGATGAGGAGGTAGTCGGGCTGAGACTGACGAATTGCAATAGCACACTTGCTGAATGAAGGAATGCAGATTCCCTAGTGACAGCAGACTTAACCTTAGGAATTGGGAAGAAGGTGTAATATGGATTCTAGCTTCAAGATGATTGTGATTAGCCATCCTCTGGGCATGTCGATTAATTGCTGTTGAGAAGTTTGGAAAGAACTCCCTAGTTATAGCCAGTCTAAATGGGCTTTTCCTTTACAGGGAAGACATCCTAAGCAGTAATCCCAATTCTCAACTGAAAACTGTGAGTTGGAGGTGAGGCAGTCTGTGATTGGAAGGGAAAATTAGTTCATCATGAAGTCCTTCCCATAAAGGAAGAAACCAATCAGGCTTCTCATTACACAAACCTGCCCAGATTTCCTACTTCCCAGAGAGAAGACACTGCTTAGAAGGCTCTCCTTGACCTCCTTACAACACGGAGCTTGTCGGGGCTTGCTGCGTGTTATAGCAAAAATCAGTCCTTCCAGAACTCTGGCCTCTGATTACTTTTTAAAATTTGTTTTATTTAGAAATGTAAAGGACATGTGGATAATTAAATTCATCCTGCATGGTTGCAAACAATTTAGAGTTATTTCAAAGCAAAGGAAAATCGTGGGTGCTCTCAAACAGTAGTTGACAAACATGAACTTGGTAAACTTTAGCGTTGTCTTTAAGTATCTATTTTAGAATTATTTATGCTTGCATCAATGGAAGGCATGCTGAAGTTCTAGCTATTCTTGGTTTTACATTGTGTGTATATATGTTTATGTGGACTTGCACACATGTGTGTGCATGTGTGAGGAGGCCAGAGGTTGTTTCCACTTAATCTCTCTCTGCCTTTTTGTTGTTGTTGAAACAGGGTCTCTTACTGAACCTAGCGTTCACTGATTGGATAGACTGGCTGGCCAGTGAGCTCCACTTGGCTTCTCCTGCCTCAGCACTAGAAGGTTCAAATGCACATACTTGGCAATTCCATGTGTCTGCATGCTTGCATAGGCTGTCACTTTATGAACTGAACTATCTCCCCATACAGAATCCCTACTCATCACACAGTCTTGCAAGCCTACAGGAGAAGAGCCAGACCTAGACAAGCCCTTGGCAGTAAATTACCAAACCTCTTGTGATCCAGCCTCCAAACTGAACTCCTCTTTGACATGTCTCCTCTGTTCCCAATGTCACCTGCTCGGGTTTCCCTGTCATTTGTGTGTCTGGCTTGGTTTATAGAATGAAATAGCTAAAACAAGCTAACTTTGTAAAAAAAAAAAAAAAAAGGGTGTTTATTTAGCTCCCAATATGGAGGTCCAATGACGCGGTGTTGGCATCAGCTCATGTCTGGGATGGATTTATGGTGAACAACACCATAGTGACAGAAATGAGTGTGAGAGCGAGAGGCCGTGCTACCAGGCAGGAAGGTTGAGGTCTTAGTGTCAGCCTCAGCTTTTACAGTAAATTGTTCTATTGAGGTCTATGTCAAGGGTTCTGTAAGAACTGCCTTGATCCCTTGAGGCTCTCAGAGACCGAAAGACTTTGCTCCAGGTCTCACTTCCTCCTCACATGCTGCCCTGAGAATCCAACGCACAAAGCCTTTTGGGGCAAACTGCATCCAATCTATCCAAACTGTCATCTAATTAGAATTGATGGGACACAGGAGAAGGAAACCAAAGCAGGCTGTGATGTAAAGAAGACATTTGCCCCCACTGGCCACTGATCAGCCACTGAGTGTGAAAAGAAGCAATGATCTGCATGCAGAGCAAGTAGCCCAAGGAAAGTGAAGGAAGGGCCCCTTTCAATTCATGTGCCACTGGCCAGGGTTCCTGCATCACTGGCCAGGGTTCCTGCTTTAGTCTCTTCAGGTTGTTACAACAAAATGCCTTCCACTGGGCCCTTACAAACAATACAAATTCATTTCTTACCCTTCCAGGGACCTCAAGTCCAAGCTCATATCTCCTGTACCTTTAGTGTCTGATGATGCTTCATAGATAATGTATTCTGGCTGTGTCCTCACAGGCTGGAAGAGGCTAGCTTGTTCTTCGGGCTTCTTTATAAAGGTACTTATCTCACTCCTATGGCAAATCCCATAGGGCCTCATTGCCTCCCAAATGCTCACCTTATGTTATTACCATACTGCAGATTGGGATTCAGTGTAAGGTGATTGGTGAAAAAAAAACATTCAGATTGGTTGATTAATATTTTAAAGATATAAATAAAGAAAGGAAAATATGAGAGTATATTTCTATGTATCATATACTATATCACATCATATATAGATATATCTATACATGGTATATATTATTCTGTATGTTGGACCATAGATAACAGGCAATAGAGTGTATATCATATAGTTATATATGAAATATTTTCATACACATATGTTTCTCTGCTTTCTGTCATTGAGGACATTCATGCACACACACACACACACACACTCTCTCTCTCTCTCTCTCTCTCTCTCTCTCACACACACACACACACACACACACAATATGAATTCAATACTATAGCATATTACCCAAAGTCTTCTGAAGTGTCTTGAAGTGATTTAATATTTGCTTCAACAGTGTAGTGTGTAGGCTCAAAGTATGAAATGGCCTTTTGATTGTGTTTCCAAAAACAGACTGTAGACACAGAAGATCAGAAGAACAGAGGAATATAGAACATTGTTCACATGTCCACATATTGTAGGTTTAGGGGCTGATTTGTAGAGGACAAACAGAATACAGCTAGAAATTAATGGTGACCGCAGTATTGTTTTCTTAGTAACTTGTAACCACGTGGGTGATAAAAGGAAAGATGTGAAGGACAATGAGTCTGTATAGAAGACCTCCTTGTCCTCAACCCCAAACCAAAGCATGTATGATAAAGGTGTGGACAGTCTCAAGAATACAGACAAGCTACTGACCATTGGGAAAGAGGAACTGAATGTGTTGTTTGGCTCTGAGTTTCTTCTTAACAATTGTGCGAAGAACATTAAAAAATTATAAAACACATGCCAACCCCATATAATAAGAGCAAGTGTTTCTCTTATTTATTTTTTGTAGTATTTTGAGAAGGGCCTACTCACCTACACATGAAGCTGAAAATAAACAAATTGGGACTTGATTCATATCTTCATCTGATGGAGCAGCTTCATGGACACTGATACTCCACCATGGATGCTGCGCTGGTCCCATCAGGTGGAGAGAAGAAAGAACACTCCATGGGGGTATTGGAGAAAATGCCATTGACCTAGTTGATGACTATGACTCTTTTGCCTGATGTTGAGTGGCAGACACAAGACTTAGAACCAAGACATTAGTTAGCTGATAGCAAGAGTTTAAATAGACTTGAGACAAATGAAGTCTCTAACAGGATGCTGGGAACCTTTGTTGATGTCTTCATCGCTGACTGCAGCTGAAATGCCTTTTCCTAAATGTATATGTGCTGCCGAAGCGAGCATGCCTTTCCCTAAATGTGAGCACAATGGCAGCATGGTGGCTTCCTTGGCTGCCTTAGGCTGAGCTTGCCTTGTAGACCCTCTCCTTCCCTTTCTGTCTTCTTGTTTGAATATTCTTCGTTGATCGGCACCACAGGCTCCTGCTAGTGTTCCGTGGACATCACCTTGATTAAGTACTACAGTAGATGAACAGGCTTCCCAGTTCACATCCTATCGCTAGATGTAAGACTTCCCCAGCTTGGTTCATTGATCATGGAGATTCTTTGCAAAACTGCTTATAATTTAACTCTAATACCAGTGAAGAAAAACCAGTACTCATTTATCCAATCTAACACTTGAGAAGAATTGCCTATTTAAATTTGTGTGCAAATACGTTAACCAATAATGAATTTTTTTAAGGCACAGAAAATTAAATACTACACAAAAATTGATTTTGCTGAATTTAGGACTGTATACATTTTCTCTCCCTGCCCATCTTCTTAATTTGTTTGGGATGTTGATTTACTTAGGCAGGACCCTTTTAGTAAAAATGATCTGTTAAGCTAACATAAGAACATTCATAAATCATAAATGTACAATGCACATTTTTGCAAAATGAACACACAGCTCAGAGAATACACAACCGTGGGTTTCCAGAAGCTAGGGTGCAGCCTCTCACAGTCTCATTTACAACCCTCAAGTTCAGGTCTATTTCTTTTTTGAGCTTTATATGTACTTTTTTGCTTTTACTTTTAAAAGTAAGTGAATGCTCTCATTGCTTAAAATTCCATTAGTGGATGCTGCCTGTACATAGGGATGGGGAGTAAGCTTTCCACACTGCTGACAGTGGCAAAATTGGGGGGATATTTTAGAATTGTCTTATTGTTCTCTCTTTTATTTTATTTTATTTTTCTGAGACAGGGTTTCTCTGTGTAGTTTAGTGCCTGTCCTAGATCTCGCATTGTAGATGAGGCTGGCCTGGAACTGACAAAGATCCACCTGGCTCTGCCTCCTGAGTGCTGGGATTAAAGAAAGGTGTGTGCCACCAGCGCTGGCTGTTCTCTCTTTTAAATGATTCTTCCTATGAGCATGATTATAAATCTTCTACAAAGAAAAAAAATCATACAAACATTTTTCACAGGGATTGTGTTGCTTAGAGGAAGCCCTTGGGGTGCCCTAGAATTGGCTGAATCAGAACACCCCATGTATTCCCTGAAGACCGAGGCCAGGCCACTCAGGCCCCAGGCTATGGGTTCTGAGGCCATCAGAGAGTCGCTAAGTGGTCAGCAGGAAGGCCATTCCCTCTTGTCTTAGAATGAAGCTCAGGGCTGAGCTTGTAAAAGTACCACAGACTTTTAAATAGAAGAAATAAATTATAAATCGCAAGGACTAAAGTATGTCACAAGTTAATTTCTGCATTTCTTTATAAGAACTCAGAAATAATTCAATAGACTTTTGAGGACTGTCATATTGAGATATAATGGATGCTTCGGCCTTGGCAGAGGTTTAGTTATACAGAGTTGCCACGTTCCAGTGTCAGCTACCTTGGACCTCTGAGGACTTTTCTCTCAAAGCTTACTATTACTCTTTCCTTTCCTTGTTGTTATTGTTTTGTTTGTTTTTGGTTTCTTTAGTTAGGATCTCGATATGGAACACAGGCTGTCCTGGAACCTGGGATCCTGCCTCAGCTTTCCCCACTGTTGGAAGTATAGGAGTGAACTACCCTGCCTAGTTTACTAGTGCTTTTAAATGTGCCAAAGTAATATATACTCAAAAACCAGGAAATACAAATGTTTGTTTTAAGGGAAGATGGGAAAGAGCTTGTAATTCCAAGTGTAAAGATAACCTAATATGTAATAATGAAGCAAGAGAAGTTTAGCAAGCCAAGTTAATTTTAATTATATACACATATGTGTGTGTGTGTGTGTGTGTATGTGTGTGTGTGTGTGTGTGTGTGTGTATGTGTGT
>CABHPP010117750.1:0-33064 GCA_902168425.1 Peromyscus attwateri | reverse complement strand
ACTATGTGACTTGTTTTTTCTAGAGAGCTGTGCACATTAAGTCTCCCAGCAAGTCTGGAGAGCCGGGATTGGCTGCACTATCCCCATGTGACAGCTGATCATACTTCGAGCGGTGGCATTAGAAGGTGGCCCACCTGAGATGTAACCCACTGCCCCAGTCACCCACTGGAACTTTTTTTTTTTTTTTTTTTTTTGTGAGTGAGGAGGTTGATTCACATTTGCCCTTACAAAGCATTCAGACTTCGCTTAGCCTGAGGTACTTAAATAATTAAGATCATTTTGAGCTTATTTTAGGCTTTAGGTATCACTAGACTGTTTTCCTTTGGATTCTCTTTCCAACTTTTACATTTAGAGCGTTGTAAAAAAAAAAATGCCCTGTGGAGAAGCATAATTGGAGACTTACCAAAATGTATTTTAAATGAGGTTTAGACTTAGCTGAACTGAATTTCCATTTCCTGTCCCTCCTTCCCTTGAACCCCATCCCTATCCTTAAGGCTCAGTTACTTTGGGGGAGGGTTCAGTCTTCTCAGACTCTGGCTCTTGTAATGCCCTGTGACCATCACACAGAAATGGCTGAGATCAACCCACTCCCTTCCACTGTCCTCTGAGATGAGGAAAAATCCCATGGACCTGTAAACAGTGCAAACAATGGCGCCCCACACAGCATCATTTAGCTTGGAGGAAGACTATTTGCAGGGATAATACAAAGTACCTTGGGCAGGGTTGGGACTGCTGGGGCCTCCAGTAGCTTATCTCTTCTTCATCCATGGCAGGGCTGCAGGGAAAGTGCATGGTCCTGGCGTTGGTGCTGCTGATGTATGTATGTGCTGTGGGGTTGTGTTTTCTCTCACTCCTGATGTTTACACTGCACTAGGGACTTCTTCCTGACAAGGGGAGTCATGTAAAAGCAGTGAATACTCAGGCCAGGTGACTGTGGGCCATTAGAGACCACAGTAGGAGTTTGCCTGTCTCCCCCAAGCTCATCAAAGGCACCTGAGTAGGCATGTGGAAAAAGCCTTTCTCTGCTTTCAAGTCTGAGTTTTGGTCTTTGATTTTGTTTTACTGGAGGTACAAATCCAAAATCAACCAAAGGCTTGCATTTAAGTCCCATGAGAAGGGACTCCTTCCCCAGCCTGGTGAAAAGTCATTGAATTGTTTCCATATACATAGCACTGTGTGTGTGTGTGTGTGACGTTCCTGGAAGAAGCCAAGGAAGGGAGGAGGAGCTGGCAGGCCCGCTGGAGCGGCAAGAGCCTCAACCCACACAGAACAGAAAAGACTGTAGTATTCTAGAAAGGCTGTGGTGGACACCCGACATTTCCTGCCAGCTCTTTGGAGAAGCTGTCCTTCTGCAGTGCAGAGGTCCTGACGGGATGTGCCATTGTATCCTTTAATTATCTTTTTTCTGTCACCAACCCAGTCATCCAGCCTTTATGCTTTTGTTTACGTTAGGGGCTATTTTTATGCTTGACCAAAAATATACTGATACTTTAACAGTATGAAGCAAAGAGCTCAAGCCTTGGAGCTGGAAGTCCTGATTCTTTATTAAAATCCTAGCCCTGCCGCATGCCAACAGTGTGACTTCACCTAGAACAAGTCATTCTTTGAGACTAATCAGCAGAGTGTGGGATAATAATCCCGGCAGCATCTTCTTCTTCAAGATGCCAGGAGAGAGCGTACTGGAGAGTGCCTGGTGCAAGTACAGACTGTTAACATTGTATGATTATAAATGTATATAAGGTGGGAAGTGTGGGGTAGATATAAGTAAGCCTCAGAAATCATAGGAGCTAGAGAAGAGTCTTAAGGAGGGAGAATCAAAAAGGAAACTGGAGTGCAGTAGCTGGAGTGCTCCCTGGGAACACATGGACGTTCTTAAGCACATCAGAAAGGCCCCATTGGCTAGATTCCAGGTGAAAAGGAGGAAGGACAACTCAACAAAGAACTCACAACATTGTTGGCTTCAGGCTGCAGGTTCTGCCCCCGACTCTTCAGTGACAGGCTGCTGGTATCTCCTCCTGAAGCTCAGGAGATAATACTGCTGCCTGTACCTGAAACAGTTCCTGCTGAGTGCTGGTGCGCTGAGCCAATTTGGGAGATCAAGAAAGGGGCTGTGGTGAGACCGTCTAAGCAAGCCAGAAACAGAAAATAAAATGCTAGGCATAGAGGAATGGGAGACAGAGGAATGAGCAGTCTAACTTGGAAACTTGCTGGTGAGGGGCAGTGTCAGGACAGAAAAAAAAAAGTGCCATTTTGTTTGATTATTTGTCTTTGTTGATCTTAGCTTTCTATTGCTATGATAAAACGCCATAACCAAAAGCAACTAGGGAAGGAAAGGGTGTCTCACTTTCAATTCCATATCACAGTTGATCATTGAAGGAAATCAGGACAGGAACTCAAGGCAGGAACCTGGAGGCAGGAACTTTCACAGAAGCCATGGAGGAGTACTGTTTACTGACTTGTTTCTCCTGGCTTACTCAGTTTGCTTTCTTATACTATCCCAGGGCCACCTAACCAGAAGTGGCACCAATCACAATGGGCTGCGCCGTCCCTTATCAGTCACTAATTAAGAAAATGCCCCCCAGGTGCTGCGGGCCTCAGAAATACGAAGTAAAAATTCAGCTGACTATGACAAAGCTACACCTGGAAGAAGTCAAGGGCGTTTCCAGAGGAAAAAGCCAAGGCTTACGGAGTCTTGGTGATACTGGCTTTTGAATATTAGCCGTTTCCTGCTATGAATTTCTCGTGTGCTGCTGTAGCTTTTCCATCCCTAGAACAGTGTGTTTGATCACTCATTGGGCACAATTTTCCCTATACAATTAAAGTATTTAGATATACATCTCCCAACTGTGCTAACAGCAGTCACACAGCCCGACCCCTAATTTTAGGCCTTTCTGTAATTATTGTCGTTAGCGACATCCGGCCAGGACCTTCTCTGGACAAAAGTATCTTATCTGAGCTACTTCCCAGACTTTCTGAGAACTGACTGCAGACAGATAAGCATCCAGACTATCTGTTAGTGAAGGCCTGGTGAATGTGCTAATTAAGCTTAACCTTCCTCTCCTCCAAGTGTTATCTCTAATTCTAGCTCTCCCTTTAACAATTAACCCAGAACTAAAGGGCTTTTACTTACCAGGTACATCTAGATGGGGAAGAACAAGGGAGAGAACCTAGAAGAATAAAGAGAGGAACTATGATGGAGAGGAGCTAAGATGGGAAAGAACTAGATGGATGAGAACCTAGGTGGGGCAGAACTAGATGAAGGAATTAAGATAGCACATAGAGGAAACAGCACAAAAATGTAGAGAGAAATCAGGCAAGAAAGGAACTAAGTAAGAGAGCAGAATAGAAACTGTGTAGAGAGAGAATTGACTCAGAGGAATAAAGTGAATGGAATAAAGAGTTTCGTGTACATAGATTAATTTGATATCATTAAGATTAGATCCTCAGCTGGTTGTTAGATTCTTCCATGGACCCTGGGAAAAGGCTATTAGGGACTGGACCCCAATAGTCTTTGATACCTAGGCTTGCTCAGAGGTCAATTTAGTGGGGACATTTTTTCAATTGAGGTTCCCTCTTCCTAAATGACTCTAGCTTATAACAGGTAGATGTAAAACTAACCAGGAGCCGGGCAGTGGTGGCGCACGCCTTTAATCCCAGCACTCGGGAGGCAGAGGCAGGCGGATCTCTGTGAGTTTGAGGCCAGCCTGGTCTACAGAGTGAGTTCCAGGAAAGGCGCAAAGCTACACAGAGAAACCCTGTCTCGAAAAAAAAAAAAAAACTAACCAGGATAATTGACTCTTTGTCAACTTGACACATAAACACATTACTGTTAAACCATAACCTTTCCTTTCTTGTTCACCCCCAATATCTCATTAATATCAATATCACAATATAAGATATTCAACTCTTAAAAGTCTCACAGTCCTTAAAAATTCAAACTATTTAAAAGTTCATTCTCTTAAAATATTCAAAGTCTCTCTAAAACTCCAAAGTCTGTTCAAAAGTTCAAAGTCTCAAAAGTAAGTTACATACTTCCTCATTCCAAAAGAGAAGAACCAGAGCACAGTTACAATCAAATAAAAGCAAACAGCCCAAAGCTCAGTGTCAGATTTCTGGGACTATCAATCTTCTAGGGCTTGCCACAGTACACAGAGCTCATCTCCTAGGCTCAGATCAGCTCTGCTCCACAGGGGCTTCTGTCCTTGTCAATCATCCCATGGTGCTAGCATCTCCAAAATGCTGAGGTCTACACTGCAACTGGCTGCACTTTCACCAACAGCCTCTTCTGAGCTCTGTGCAGGGACTCTAATCCTGTCACATGGTGCCAAACCTTCTCACTATGATCCCCTCAATCCTGGGACTTCTACTTTAACCGAGGCTGCACACTCACAAATAGCTTTTCCCAGACTTTCATAGTGCCAAGCCTGAACTGTTCCTCATGACCCCTTCATGCCTTCAAAGCCAGCACCACCTGGAACTCTCTTACGTATACCAAATTTGATGGCCAGTACAAGAGGAAGCCTTGGCCCACCCCTGAACTACAGCTTCTATGTGTTGATCCTGAGGAAACACTTCCCAGACAATTTCACTTTAATGATTTTGGTCTCTTCTTAATCACCACTGATTTCTCACCAGCTTATCTGCATTGATTGTCCCAGCAAAGCCAAGGTTTTACTTAATGGTTCTAGTCTCTTGTTAATTATAGCCAATTATTGAGCTCCAGCTAACCAGAACCACAGATTCTCAATTCAAAACATCAAACAGCCCTGATGAGTCTTTAAGGGACTCTCAAACTTCCTTCTGAAACTTCACAAGCTAGGCTCCCATCATGTACTGCTCTCAGGTTTACCTTCTTAGTTCCTGGGCTAGCTAGTTTTCTGTCAATTTGACACAAGCCAAGAGTCATTTGGGAGAAGGGAAGTATAGTTGTGAAAATTCTCCCACCAGATTGGCCTGTGGTACATTTTCTTGGTTGATGATTGATGTTGGAGGCCCAGCTCACTGTGGGAGGTACCACCCCTGGGCTGTTTTTCCTGGTGCTATAAGAAAACAGTAAGCCAGTAAACAGTATTTCTCCACCGCCTCTGTGTCAGTTCCTGCCTTGAGTTTACTCCCTGACTACCCTCAAGGATGGACTGTTACCTGAAAGTATAAGGTGAAATAAACCCTTTCTCTCCCCAAGTTGATTTGGGTCTTGGTGCTTCATTACAGCAACAGAAATCCTAAAACAGAAATTGGTTCCAGAAGTGGGATTTTGCTGTGACAGAATTGGCAATGTGTTTTGGGGAGAATTGTGGTAGCTTTTGAACTTTGGGCTAGAGAAGCCATTGAGTGCTCAGAGTTCAGTGGGCTGTTATGTAGGAGCTTGAAAGAATGTTGAATTAAGAATTTGTGGTGCTGATCATCTGGGGCTTAATAACCAGCTATGGATACATCTCATGCTGGCATTTGAACTTGGTAGTGCTAAGAGCCACCCAAGTGGTACTGATTTTGAAGACTTGAAGGGAGTCATAGAGAGCACCCAAGGTACTGTGTGGCAGGATTGGAGTCCCTGGAGAGAGGCAAGGGAAAGTCATTGGTGAGTTACAGCCTCAGCTGCAGTAGAAAGCCCAGGATTGAAGGGGTCAAGGAGAGAAGCTGAGGCTTGTATCATGTGGCAAGATCAAAATCCCTGCACTGAGCCCAGGAGAGGGTATTAGTGGAGGTACAGCCCAGTTGTGCTGTGGGCCGCAGGAATATATCATAAGAAGTCAGCTGGTTATGGCAAAGTCACTACCTGGAGGGGTCAAGGATTTCCTCCAGAGGAAGCCAAATTCCAAGGAGCTTTTGGTGTTACGTGGCTTGTTATATATCAGCTGTCTTCTGTTATGAAAATCATGTGTGCCTTCATAGTTTTCCCAATTGACTTTTCCCTAAGAAGGGCTAACAGTGTGGACTGATCACTCTCTGGACATACACATTCCAGGTATTTGGAGAACAGCCTCAGAAAAGTCTTTCTCTGGAATCAGATATCTCCCTTGGCCACTTTCAAGGACTAGCAGTAATAACAGTCCACATGCAAGTCTCCTTATTTAAGATAAATTTCACAAGGAGACACCGCCTAGGTCAGGTGGACGTTAAGTAATAGCTTTATACAATTTAGCTCAGACCCTCCTTTCTTACATCCTTACTAACTTTATAGACCTTTAACTCCTTACCTAACCACTTCTAGGAATATTTAGATAACTTTCTGTGCTGACAGCTATGCTCATCCAGAACCCCAGTTCAAGCCTCCCTGTAATTATCATCATTGGCAGCATCTAGCCAGGTCCATCCCCAGATGGAGGAAAGTACCTTATCAGAGATACCTCTGTACTCTCTAAGAACAGACTTAAGCATCCAGGCTACCCATTTGAGAAGGCCTGGTGGATGTACCAATTAAGCTTTACTTCTTCCTTTCCCAAACCTTACCTCTAGTTCCAGATCTCCCTTTAACTATCACCAGAGGCATCTAGCTGTACACAGGTTGCCTAGCGACTGAGCACACTTTCCCCTACCCTGCAGAAAAACGGCAGATAGCTTGGACAGAGAGGAGCCACAGGAAAAAAGAAGACAGTTTTATTTTCTCCCATTGACCTAGCAACTTATAGATTCTTAACATTTTCTACTAATCACGTTTAAGACTATAGTTAAGCACATAAGATTCCCTCTTCTTAGATATTACCCGAATTTAGCCTTTAGTTAATTCATTTCCCCATTGGTCACTTCCCTTTGGGGTTGCAAATGATAATTAATGGTTATTGCCTCTCAGTGTGATTCTTATCACCCCTCCGTTTGACCCTGGAAGCTTGGCTTTATATACCAGGACTTGCAGGGCACAAGGGATGGAGAAAAGAGTATGGAAGAACTAGACGGGTAAGAACTTGCAAGGAACAAACTAAGATGGGGAAGAACTAGATTGAAGGGCTAGAAGAGAGGACTAGAGGAATGAGATGGAAGATGAGGAAGAGCCAGATGGGGAAGTACTAGCTGGGTAAGAACAAGCTGAAAATGACCTAGATGAGGCAGAATTAAGATGAGAGAATTAAGATAGAACTTAGATAAGTATAGAGAGAAATCAGGCAAGAAAGGAGCTAGGCATGAGAACAGAACTGAAGCTGTGTATAAAGGATGTTATGCCAGAGGAATTAAAGCAAGTGGACTATAGAGCTCGGTGTGCTGTGATTCTATTTCCTGAAAATAGTCCTCGCCATTAGTAGTTCTCTATCCTGAGCCCCTGGGATGTATAATATTAAGGCTGGTCACTCTAATATTATACAAGACCGTTGCAATGGAGACCACAACATTTTAGAGGTATCAGCACCATGGGATGACCACCAAGGACTGCAGTAGCTGTGGCATGATACCAGTGTGAACCTACAAGAGGAGCTATGTGTGCTATGGCTGCAGAGTCAGCAGAGTGGATATATCAAGTGCTTTGGAGGCCAGGAGTTCATGAGTGAATCCCAGACATTGGTCACTAAGTTATTTACACTGCTGGAGTTTGGTTTGGCTTGATCTGATTATAACTGTGCCTTGGCTCATTGTTTTTGAAATACGAAAGTATGTAATTTGATTTTTATTTTACAGGATCCCACAGCTAAGAAACTTTGCGATTTTAGAGAGCCTTTGGAATTTTAGGGAGAATTCTGAGTTTGAAAGAGAATTTGAAGTTTTAGAGAGACTTTGGATATTTTAAAGAGACTAAACTTTTAAGGTCTTTGAATTTTTAAAGACTGTGGTACTTTTAAAAGTTGGAATGCTTTATATCGTGGTATTGATATTAACATACCAACTTGGGGACAAATAAGAAAGGAAAGGTTCTAGTTAAATAGTGATGTGTTTGTGTGTCAAGTTGACAAAGGGTTAATTTCGATAGCTAGTTTTTTTGCCAATTTGATACAAGCTTGAGTCACTTGGGAAGAGGGAACTTTAATTGAGAAAATGATCCCACTATATTGGCCTGGGGTGTGTTATCTTCATTGATGATTGATGTGGGAGGACCAGGGCCACTATGAGTTGTGCCATCCCTGGGTTGGTTGTCCTGGGTGCTATAAGAAAGCAGGCCAAGCAAGCCAAGAGAAACGAGCCAATTAAGCAACTTTCCTCCATAGCCTCTGCATCAGGTCCTGCCTTTGGATGGACTGTTTCCTGGAAGTGTAAGATGAAATAAACCCTTTTTCTCCTCGAGTTGCTTTTGGTCATGATGTTTTATCATAACACCAGAAATTCTAACTAGGGCAGTTGCCACAAGATCTCACTTAGCTCTGAAAACTCAATGACTTTTACCACCCAAAGTTCTAAAGTCCTTCCATAACCCTCCTCCCCAAATGGCCAAGTCTATCACAGCAACTGTCAACTCTCTGGTACAATTTACATCTTAGTTTGCATTCCACTGCTGTTATAAAACAATGTGACCCAAAGCAACTTAGAGAGGAAAGGATTTATTTTGCTTATACCTCTACACCATAGTCTATCATTGAAGGAAGTCAGGGCATGAACTGGAGACAAGAATGGAAGCGGTGGCCACGGTGGAATGCTCCTTACTGTCTTACTCTTCCTAGGTGGCTCACTTTGCTTTCTTATACAATTCCAGGAACACCTGCTCAGGGATGGACCTTCCCACATCAATCATTGATGAAGAATATGCCTCCACAGACCAATCTGGTAATTATATTTTCTCAACTGAGTTTCCTTCTTTCCAAATGTCTGTGTCAAGTACACATAAAACTAGCCAACACATCATCTTTATTTCTTTTATACTTCCTAATTAAATTTTTTTGTGTGCAGCATATTGTAGTTGTTTTCTTGCCCCTCCCACAACTCTTCCTGGATCTCCCCAGCCTGCCACAGGCCATAATCTTTTTCCCTTAAAAAAACAAAACAAAAAGCACCAAAAAAGAAAAAAAAAATAAGCACACACACAAAGAACCAACCAAACAAACCACACCACACAGTCTGTTTTCTGTTGTTCAATTGTTTCTGAGCATGAAGCCTGCCTGGGTGGGGATACACCCACTGACCCTGACTCTCTCTCTCTCTCTCTCTCTCTCTCTCTCTCTCTCTCTCTCTCACGGCAGTTATCAATTGCAAATAGCTTCTTGGTTACTGATAAGACTTGATGCCCACACTCTGTTCTCTAGGCTGGGATTTGGTGTGGTTTGAACTTGTGCAGGTCTTGTTCATGCTGTCCCAGTTTCTGTGAGTGGATATGCCCATCAGTCCTGTCTGTGTCTGGAAAACCGCTGTTTCCTTGGAGCCATCTAGCTCTTACAATCTTTCTGCCTCCTCTTTCAGCATAGATCACTGGGCCGGGAAGGGAGGGGTTTGTCTTTATTTTTTGGCGCAGCAACCACACTTAGCTGAGGGTAACATATTTGGTGATTACTCTTCCCTTATATGTAATCACCCCCAGTGACTCTGTGGCATAAGCGTATTTAGTCCCATCTTATTGATGAAGAAGCTGAAACTCAGAAAGGATTGAGTTCCCTCCCAAGGATGCTCTGTGGTAGATGTGAGTCTTTGAACCAGTCCATCCGGTTCTAGATTTATGGGTTTTTTTTTTTTTAATGCAGGAAGCAAAGAGTAAGGAAGTGGTACCCCTAGATTTTCATAGAAACTCCTTTGTGAAACTGTCAGTGTTAAAAGATAAGCCGGCATGTGCTTTCATGAAATTTTGAAGAAGGATTCTAATTTGGCCCTCAGCTCCTACTAACAGACAATGGTTAAGTGTGGAAAGAGTGCCTTCCATCTGTTCTTTAGTGCTTAATAGCATTGGAGCAGGGAGCAGGAGGAAGGAGAGAGAGGTGAATATGTCCCAAGTGTGCTAGTCCCCACCGAGGCCAGAGAGCATATCTGATCCTCTGGAGTTGCAGGTGGCTGTGGACACGTGACTTGGGTGCTGGGAACCGAATGCAAGTCTATTAGAACAGCAGGACAAGCTCGTAGGTGCTGGTTATCTCTCTAGGCCCCTAGTTGTTGTTATTGTTTCAACAATTTAATGTCTTGCTATAATTTCTCTGGAATAGCATGGAAATTTTGAGCATGAGATGTCGGGTTGGGTAGCGCTTGATGCCAGTCCTGCCTTTCCTGAAAATTTAACTTTTTGTGTGAAAATAAATTCCTATCTCACACCATTAAATTTAATTTCAGATGGATAGAGAATCCAAATGTCAAAAGAAAGCATTAAAATTCTCAGAAGATGGTGTTGGCAGCATGAAACTGGGATCTGTACCTGGAAAAGAGGGGATGGCAGGTCTCGGGGGTGGGTGGAGTTTGCAATGAGAGTCTGGGGTTCCTATAGCTTTGGGCTAAGGGTAAAACATTGTTTCTTTTGCATGTGTGTACGTGTGTGTGTGTGTGTGTGCGTGTGTGTGTGTGTGTGTGTGTGTGTGTGTGGCGGGGGCGGGGGGGGGGGGGGGGGGGTATGTTCCTGGGTGTGTGGAGGTCAAAGGTTGGCATCAGGTGTCTTTCTCCATTACTGTCTTCCTTATTGAGGCAGAATCTCACTGGAACATAACACTCACTAATTAATCTAGATTAGCCAGCCAGCTCAGGGAGCCCCTGTCTCTGCCTGCCACATGGTGGGATTACACTTGGATTACCACATCTACTCCATGTTCACATGAGTGCTGGGCATCTGAACTCTGGTTCTCACTGGCAGGGCAGGTGATTTTTTTTTTACCTGTCTCCCCAACCCTAGAAACAGACTTTTTAGTCATGATGCATTGTTAATTGTCAAAGAAAAGATACATAAATTGACTATTAAAACTCAGATTTTCAATATGCCCACCCTGCACCGATTGGGAACAGGTAAGGGCCACCAATCTCCGGACTGGTCAGCCCAGTTCTCTAGCCTGTAGGCCCTGAAGGCACATTCTGTGCCCCCCACCCCAGCCAGTGCAGCCCCAGAAACCGGGGAGCAGCCTCTTCCCACCCCAACCCCCTTGCCAACCATCCCCTGCGGCACCAATGACCACCTGAGCCATATGCCCCATCCTGGACCGATTGGGAAGAAGAGCAACCATAGGAGCCAGAGGCCCCACCTAGATCAATTGGAAGAAGAGTGACCTGGAGCCCCACCTATTTGGATTAAAGGAAGAAATGGGTAGACAGCAGTGTAAGAACACATTAAACAACATAAAAGGCAATATGGTACCATCAGAACCTAGTGATCCTACAACAGCAAGACCTGAACATCCCAAAGCAGATGATCCAGAAGAAAACAACCTTAAAAACAACTTTATGAAAATGAGAGAGGCTGTAAAAGAGGAAATGAAAAATTCCCTTAAAGAAATGGAGGGAAAAAAATTGGAGGAAATCAAGAAATCGCTTAAAGAAAGTCAAGAAACCCAAGAAAAAAACAATCAAACAGGTGAAGAAAATAGTTCAAGACTTGAAAATTGAAATAGAGGAAATAAAGAAAACACAAACTGAGGGAATTCAGGAAAAGGAAAATCTGAGTAAATGAACAGAAACTACAGAGGCAAGCATAACCAACAGAATACAAGAAAAAAGAAAAAAGAATCTCAGGTGTTGAGGATACAATAGAGGAAATAGATTCATCAGTCAACAAAAATGTTAAATCCAGCAAATTTTTAACACAAAACATCCAGGAAATATGGGACACCATGCAAAGACCAAACCTAAGAGTAATAGGGATAGAAGAAGGAGAAGAATTCCAACTCAAAGGCACAGAAAATATATTCAACAAAATTATAGAAGAAAACTTTCCCAACCTAAAGAAAGACATGCCTATGAAAGTACAAGAAGTGTACAGAACACCAAACAGACTGGACAAAAAAAATATCCACTCACCACATAATATTCAAAACACTAAACATACAGAATAAAGAAAGACTATTAAGAGCAGCAAATGAAAAAGGTCAAGTAACATATAAAGGCAGACCTATCAGAATTACACCTGACTTCTCATTGGAAACTCTGAAAGTCAGAAGGTCCTGAACAGACATTCTGCAGATACTAAGAGACCACAGATGCCAGCCCAGACTACTATACCCAGTAAAGTTTTTAATCACCATAGATGGAGAAAACAAGATATTCCATGACAAAACCAGATTTAAACATTACATATTCACAAATCCAGCCTTACAGAAAGTACTAGAAGGAAAACTCCAACCCAAGGAAGTTAGCTGCAACCACCAAAACACAAGCAATAGATAACCTCATAACACCAAATCCCAAAGAAGGGAAACACACACACACACACACACACACACACACACACACACACTACCACCAAAAAATAACAGGAATTAACAATCACTTGTCATTAATATCCCTTAATATCAATGGACTCAATTCGCCTATAAAAAGACACAGGCTAGCAGAATGGATACAAAAACAGGACCCATCCTTCTGCTGCATAAAAGAAACACACCTCAACTTCAAAGGCTGACACTACCTCAGAGCAAAGGGTTGGTGAAAAAAAAAAAAAAACTTTCTAATCAAATGGACCTAAGAAACAAGCTGGTGTAGCTTTCTTAATATCTAACAAAATAGACTTCAAACTAAAATCAATCTAAAGAGATGAAGAAGGGCATTTCATATTCATCACAGGAAAAATCCATCAAGATGAAGTCTCAATTCTGAACATTTATGTCCCAAATACAAGAGTACCTATATTTGTAAAAGAAACATTACTAAAGCTCAAATCACACATCAAACCCCACACACTAATAGTGAGAGACTTCAACACCCCCTCTCTCACCACTGGACAGGTCTACTAGATAGAAACTTAACTAAGAAATAAGAGACAAATAAGGGATCTATCAGATGTTATGACTCAAATGGACCTAGCAAACATTTATAGAACATTTCACCCAAACCCAAAAGAATATACATTCTTCTCAGTACCCCATGGAACCCTCTCCAAAAGTGACCGCATACTCAGTAACAAGTCAAATCTCAACAGATACAAAAAAAAATGGAATAACCTCCTCCTGCATCTTATTGGACCACCATGGCTTAAATTTAGAATTCAGCAACAATACAAAATGCAGAAAGCCTACAAACGCATGGAAACTGAGTAATGTTCAACTGAATCACCACTGGGTCAAGGAAGAAATAAAGAAAGAAATTAAAGACTTCCTAGAATTCCATGAAAATGAATGCACAACATACCCAAACTTATGGGACACTATGAAAGCAGTGTTAAAAGGAAAATTCATAGCACTAAGTGCCTACATAAAGAAGTTGGAGAAATCTCACTTTAGCGACTTAACAGTACAACTGAAAGCTCTAGAACAAAAACAAGCAACTCACCCAGGAGGAGTAGACGACAGGAAATAATCAAACCAAGGGCTGAAATCAATATAATAGAAAAAAAGAGAACAATACAAAGAATCAATGACACAAAAAGTTGGTTCTTTGAGAAAATCAACAAGATAGACAAACCCTTATCCAAACTAACCAAAAAGCAGAGAGAGAATATCCGAATTAACAAAATTAGAAATGAAAAGGGGGACATAATAACAGACACTGAGGAAATCCAGAGAATCATTAGATCATACTTTGAAAACCTGTACTCCACAAAATTGGAAAATGTGAAAGAAATGGAAAAATTTTTGGATAGGCACCACATACCAAAGTTAAATCAAGATCAGATAAACAATTCAAATAGACCTATAACACCTAAGGAAATAAAAGCAGTCATCAAAAGTCTCCTACCAAAAAAAAAAAAAAAAAAGCCCAGGGCCAGATGGTGTCAGCGCAGAATTCTATCAGAATTTCAAGGAAGAGCTAATACCAATACTCCTGAAATTGTTCCAAACAATAGAAACAGAAGGAACACTGCCAAACTCTTTTTATAAGGCTATAGTTACCCTGATACCAAAACCACATAAAGACTGAACTAGGAAAGAGAATTACAGACCAATCTCCCTCATGAACATGGATGTTAAAATTTTCAGTAAAATACTAGCAAACTGAATTCAAGAGTACATAAAAAAAAATCATCCACCATGATTAAGTAGACTTAATCCCAGAGATGCAGAAATGGTTCAACATATGAAAATCTGTCAATGTAATCCACCATATAAACAAACTGAAAGAAAAAAAAACACATGATCATCTCAATAGATGCTGAAAAAACCTTTGACAAAATCCAACATCCCTTCATGATGAGGGTCTTGGAGAGATCAGGGATACAAGGAACATACCTAAACACAATAAAGGCAATATACAGCAAGCCAACAGCCAACATCAAACTAAATGAGGAGAAACTCAAATAGATTCCACTAAAATCAGGAACAAAACAAGGCTGTCCACTCTCTCCATATTTATTCAATATAGTACTTGAAGTTCTAGCTAGAGCAATAAGACAACAAAGGAACCGGGCAGTGGTGGCACAGGCCTTTAATCCCAGCACTCGGAAGGCAGAGGCAAGTGGATCTTTGTGAGCTCGAGGCCAGCCTGGTCTACAGAGCAAAATCCAGGAAAGGTGCAAAGCTACACAGAGAAACCCTGTGTCGGAAAAAAAAAAAAAAAAGGCAACAAAAGGAGATCAAGGGGATGCAAATTGGAAAGGAAGAAGTCAAACTTTTGATATTTGTGGATGATATGACAGTCTACATAAGTGAGCCCCAAAATTCTACCAAGGAACTCCTACAGCTGATAAACACCTTTAGTAATGTGGCAGGATACAAGATTAACTCAAAAAAATCAGTAGCCCTCCTATATACAAATGATAAATGGGCTGAGGAAGAAATCAGAGAAACATCACCCTTTACAATAGCCACAAATAACATAAAATATTTTGGGGGTAACTCTAACCAAACAAGTGAAAGACCTGTATGATAAGAACTTTAAGTCTTTGAAGAAAGAAATTAAAGAAGATATCAGAAAATGGAAAGATCGCCCATGCTTATGGATAGGTAGGATCAACATAGTAAAAATAGCAATCTTACCAAAAGCAATTCACAGATTCAATGCAATCCCCATTAAAATCCCAATGCAATTCTTCACAGACCTTGAAAGAACAATACTCAACTTCATATGGAAAAACAAAGAACTCAGGATAGCCAAAACAATCCTATACAATAAAGGAGGCATCACCATCCCTGACTTCATGCTCTACTATAGAACTAAGTAATAAAAACAGATACATTGATCAATGGAATCAAATCAAAGACCCTGACATTAATCCACACACCTATAAACACCTGATTTTTGACAAAGAAGACAAAATTATACAATGGGAAAAAGAAAGCATCTTCAACAAATGGTGCTGGCATAACTGGATATCTACATGTAGAAGAATGCAAATAGATCCATATCTATTGGAATGCACAAAACTCAAGTCCAAATGTATCAAAGACCTCAGCATAAATCCAGTTACACTGAACCTGATGGAAGAGAAAGTAGGAAGTAGTCTTGAATTCATTGGCACAGGAGACCACTTCCTAAATATAACACCAGTAACACAGACACTGAGAGCAACAATTAATAAATGGGACCTCTTGAAACTGAGAAGCTTCTGTAAGGCAAATGACATTGTCAATAAGACAAAAAGGCAGCTACAGAATGGGAAAAGATCTTTACCAACCCCACATCTGACAGAGGGCTGAACTCCAAAATATATAAAGAACTCAAGAAACTAGACATCAAAATACCAAATAATCCAATTAAAAAAATGGGTTACAGAGCTAAATAGAGAATTCTCAACAGAAGAATCTCAAAAGGCCAAAAGACATTTAAGGAAATGTTCAACATCCTTAGCTCTTAGGGAAAGGCAAATCAAAACGACTCTGAGAGACAATCCTACACCTGCCAGAATGGCTAAAATCAAAAACACAGATGACAGCTTATGTTGGAGAGAATGTGGAGCAAGGGGAACACTCCTCCACTGCTGGTGGGAATGCAATCTTGTACAGCCACTCTGGAAATCAGTATGGCAATATCTCAGAAAATTGGGAATCAACCTACCTCAAGACCCAGCAATACCACTCCAAAAGATGTTCAACCACACCACAAGGACATTTGCTCAACTATGTTCATAGCAGCATTATTCGTAATAGCCAGAACCTGGAAACAACCTAGATGCCCCTCAACTGAAGAATGGATAAAGAAAATGTGGTACATATACACAATGGAGTATTACGCAGCAGTAAAAAACAATGTCATCAAGAAATTTGTAGGCAAATGGATGGAACTAGAAAAAATCATCCTGGGTGAGGTAACCTGAAAGACAAACACAAACCTACATCCAGTGACTAACGGAAGCAGATGCAGAGACCCACAGCCAAGCACTTGGCCAAGATCCTGGAGTTCAGTTGAAGAGAGGGAGGGAGGGAGGATTGTAGGAACAAAGGGAGTCAGGATCATGATGGGGAAAACCACAGAGATAGCTGACCCAAGCTAGTGGGAGCTCATGGACTCTGGACTGGCATCCGGGGAGCCTGCATGGGACCACACTAGGCCCTCTAAATGTGGGTGAAAGTTGCATGGCTTGATGTGTTTGTTTGTGGGTCCCCTGGCAATAGGACCAGGACTTATCCCAGGTACATGAACTGGCTTTTTAGAGCCCATTCCCTATGGTTTGATGTCTTACTCAGCCTTAATGTAGGGGGGAGAGGCTAGATCTGGCCACAACTTGGTATGCCAGCCTGTGTTGACTACCCAAGGGAGGCCTTACCCTCTATGAGGAGGGTATGGAGGTGGGATAGGGGGAGATGGGGGAGAGTGGGAGAAGGGTAGGGAAGGAGAATATAAAAGGAAAGAAAAAAAATTTAAATAAAAAAACTCAGATTTTTCTTCATAAAAGTAAACTGACACATAAACTACAAACGGGGAAATATTTCAAATAAATATAGCTAATATATTAGCTTTAAAAATACACATAAAGTATGGGGGCTGGAGAGATGGCTTAGCAGTTAAGAGCACATGTTCTTGCAGAGGACCCAGGTTCAATTCCCAGAACCTATGTGATGGTTCATAACTACCTATAATTGAAGTTTCAATGGATCCAAATGGGCCCCTGGGCATCAAGAATACATGTGGTATACATACGTATATGTGAAACACTCATACACATAAAATAAAATAAATATAAAAAAATTTAAAACCACTTATACACATAAAATAAAAATTGCGTGTGTGTGTGTGTGTGTGTGTGTGTGTGTGTGTGTATGTGTGTGTGTGTGTGTGTGTGTGTGTGTTTAAACAAGAAAGTCACTCACCTTGATAGAAAATGGGCAAAACCCAGAAAGAAACATTCATAGAGAATGAGACACATATGACCAATAAATGTAAAATGATGTCACCTCATCAGTTATTATAAAGATTCCCTTTCATCAAGCAATGCTGGTGTATATCCACTGATAGACAAGTCCTAGAAATCTGATAATACCAAATGTTGGAAATTAACAAGCTCTTGACCTAAGTGGGCAAGAAAATGGGAAACAGTTTGTCTTTTAAGACTAACTATGTGCGTGTTCAGTGGGTTCAAAAGGTACCCTCAAAATAGACACTCCAGGAAAGCTGAGCGTGAAGAGACACCAGCCCACTCAAGCATGTGACTCTGGCAGGGCTTCCCTTCTCCCCCATCCCCTCTGTGAGGCTAAAAACCATCAGGTTACCTTCCTAAAGCTAGCCACCAAGGTCTAGTCCCTTATTTGGCCACTTCCTCCGAAGTGGCTGTCTACCAAAGTCCAGCGATCAGAAGCCCACTTTGGCTCACCTAATTAACACGCCCAATTAAAATGAAACACCTCATCCTAACACCGGGTTTCTCCTTTACCTTCATAAACCGGCATTTGCCTACATGCCATGCCTGTCTCCTCTCTATCCAGAGGCAGTCCTTTGTCCCTCTGGGACAAATACCCCTGCCCCTTTTCTCCCTAATCATCTATCTCCTTTAGTACCGAATCCTAGCCCATTCTAACACAGACATCCTGTTTTCTCTTTTTAAGAATGACACATGCAAGGTCATTTGCTGCTATTTTTCTCCCTGAGTCAGAGAGCAGCCACTTTTTAACTTTTCTTCCCTGCTTAATAAAGGATCTCTCTGTGAAAACGGGAGTTTGGGTGTGGTTTGTGTCTAATCCCGGGTCTGGAAGGAAGCCCCTTGCTGTGTGGGAGTCCCATCCAGAGTGCACCATGCAAGGAGACTGATACAAAAATAATCATAACTGAACTTTCCAAAATAGAAGGAAAACCCTTACGGAAGCAGTCTACATGCCACAGAAGAGAGGCTAGACATTGAAATATAAGTACACTTACTAAAAGGAATATTTTACACTCTGAAAACAAAGAGCTGCAATTAGACGCCTTCCCAGGGATAAATCTAGCATCAAATTGAAGGAAGGAAGGCATGTTCCAGAAGACTTCCTACAGCACGTTGTACCTTTCACAAAATTTGAAAATGATGCAAAATTAAAATTAAGTAAAGCTAAAGAATGCTCAATTTAGGCACACACAGGCTGTACAAGGTAGAAACATGTTCAGTGTGATAGTCAGGGAAGTGGTTGTCTCTGGGCAGAAGATGGTATCTATGAAAACACAAGGGTTGAAGGTGCCTGTAATATTCTGGTTTGGGTTTGGACAATGGGATAGAAGTGTTGTGCTATTTGGTATACGGACATACATAAAATAATGTAAAATACGGCATATTGCTTTTCACATCTCTGTAACAAAATGCCTGCCAAAAACAATTACGGAAGGAAAAGTTAATTTTGTTCTGAAGTCTGAGGGTCCAGTCCACCATGGCGGGCAGGCGCTGGTGACAGGAACATGAGGCAGCCGGCCACCGGGCATCCACAGCAGGAAGTAGAGAGCCGTGAGTGCCGGTGCCCAGCAGACTTTCTCAAACTTTTTGTTCAGTCCAGGACCTCAGCCCATGGAAGGATGCTGCCCACATTTAGGGTTGGCCTTCCTACTTCAGTGAACCTAATCTAGAGGCTTTCATGGACATGCCCAATGGCTTATCTTCTATAATGGTGTATTGTCTAGATGATTCTATGCCTATCAAGTTGGGTTAATATTAACTTTCACAGATAGCTTTCGATGGATCAATGGGGATAATATGCCATGCCCCAGTGATTACTAGTCCAGTTCTGGGGCCCTAAGATCCAATTAGTCAATTAATAAGTAACAAACCTGGCTCCGCACATGCTAATTTTTATGAGCTGTGGTTAGCTGTTCAGTGTGTCTTCAGTTTTCTTGGCTATGGAGAAACACAAACCATGAGTTAGTATAAAGTTAACTAAGTAATAAATGAAGTTGAACTAGTGAATGATACACTGTAATGAATGACTTGTGCAGGGTAAAATGTGAATGACAATAGCTTTATTGAGATATAACTCATGTCTCATATGACTCACTCATCTAAAGTGAATAATTCACTAATTTATAGTTTATTCAAAGAGTTATGCAATTATTACTGAAGTCAATTTTAGAATATTTTCATCACTCCAACACTCCTGTTCCCATTACCAGACATTTCTATTCCCTTACCTCATCAGTACAACCTACTTTGTGTCTCTATGGATTTGTCCAATCTGGGCATGGAATATAAGTGGAATCCTACAATATTTTTAGCTTTTCTAGATCATATTCTTAACAACGTGGCAGTGTGAATCATTACTGATGCTAAGGATCTGCAGCTTAGCAGCCCATGCTAACATTTTCAGTGATGACTGTGGGGAGAAAGGAAACAGTTCATTCTTAAACAGGTAGCTAGCTAGGGAAAGAGGCCCTGGACTGGATCAGGCTAATCTCAAATATTTTCACTTTTATCTAAGCTGGCTTGCTTCCCAGTTCTGGTCCAAAAGAAATGTTCTTTTGGTGGGCTTATTCCAGCCAGTGAGCTTTTCCTCCATGGGAATTTCAGATTACCTGCCCTTGCCTCATCCAATCAAGTCCCTGCTGTCACTTAAAAAGACCACACAGCCACAAGCCCGCACTTCCTTACACATCGCAAACTCGTGTACCACCCAAAGCAGGTTCCTCAAAGCATCTCCCCTGCTTCAGAGAAGTGGGTGTGGCACCAGGAACTCTCATGCCCATGGCCAGGAGACTTCACTGAAGACACAGAGGGGAGATCTTGCCAGGTCCAATCCAAGAAAGAGAGAAGAGACCTAATCCCGCCTTACCCACTACAGACTATAAGAGCTCAGACAGTGCTCTAGCTCTGGACTTCTCTCCTCACTGTTGTCTCTCTGTGTGCCCCTGTGTGGACAACAGTTTTCAGAAGACAAAGTGTGAATGGACAATGAATACTTGGAGGGCGGGAGTTCAACATCCTTAGCCATCAGGGAAATGTAAATGAAAAACATAGAGAAATCCCATCTCATCCAAGTCAGAATGGCTGTCATCAATTAAACAAGTGACAACAAATGTTGATGAGGATGCAGATAAAATCAATAAAGAACTGATTATAAAAATCAGCGTGGAGGTTCCTCAAATAAAAACTGAAATACAGGTGCCATATGACCCATCTATAGTACTCCCAGGGGTATAGCTACAGGAATCTTAAGTCAGAATCCCATAGACAGTTTCACATTCATGTTTACCACCATGATGCTCACAATGGCTCAGAGATGAAACCAGCCTAGATGTCCATAGTTAGATGAACTGATAAGCAAAATGTGATATAGAAATACAACAGAGTGTTATTCAGGCGCAAAGATAAAAATAAAATCATGCTATTTGCTGGAAAAAGAGATTGAACTGAAGATCATAATATTAAAAAAAATAAGTCAGACACAAAAAAGACAAATGCCATATGTTTTCTCTCATATGTGTAACATATGTATTATGCATGTGACACACATGTTTATATATACGACATGAAAGTAGAGAGAGAGAGCTGTAAGGTAGGAGCAGGAGCTCTAAAGAAGACGGGGAACAAGAGAGTGTGATAGGGAAGGAGGACAGAACATGTCTTCTCTCCTGGGTGGAATCTAGACATCAATGTATCTAGATCGGTTGTCTCTCTGTCTTCGACATGAGAAGAGAAGAGACCAGAGGAAGTAAGCCGACTGGCAAGTGGGGTGGTGGAGAAACATGAGGCAAGTACAGTGATATATACAGGTGACATTTTTATAATGAAATGGCTATTTTACACTCAGACTAAAGACATTTAAAAACAAGAAGAAAATACAAACTACCAAGCTAGACGTCAGCAATGAACGGGACCCACATCCGGGTCTGTCTGATTCTGAGCGCGTGGTCTTGCTCATTACCCAGTAATGTCTCCACTTGTAAGAAAATGTTATCTCCCCCACCCCTACCCCCCAAAAAACCTTTTTAGATCAAGGATGGTAATTATCTTAATTTTGTATACTATCTGTTTTTGTTATTCTGAGAAGGCTAATTTGCAGTTTCCTTTAGAATCAAGTTGGGTTAAAGGCTTGAAGTCTTCTTTGGCTGACTAAAGTTGTTCAATATTGAATCATTTATTTCTTAAAAAAAAAAATGCTTACCTGTGGGAAGAGTAGCAATTACCACTTCAGAGGAGACGTGCCAGTGAATGAGTAGCAGCCTGTTGACTTAGGAGTTAGTAAAACATAAAGAACTCGCTAAGTCTCTAATTATATTGGTGTTCAGCTAAGGGTGCACCTGCCTGCTCCAAGTGCTGTGGGTGTTGGGAGAAAGAACTGAGGCTGCTCCTTCACAGCCACTGGGACAGACTTGCTCTGAGCGGCTAGCGGTTCCCACTGCATACTGGGAATAAATGGCAGCTAGCAAAGATTTAGGTTAACACATACACACAAATCCGCCATGTTTTCTGTTTCCCCTGAGGAGATTGCAGAACGTCTAAACTGGTGGGATCAGTGTTTTACGAAACAGAGAAACGATTTCTCCTAGGTTAGACATTTATTTGGAGGACGGGCTGTTGCTCTGGGAAATGCATACATTGCCACAGAGAGAGATAAGTGACTGGCCCTTTCTTCCTCAGTTAGCCCCAAGGGAGCTTACTGGGGCCTGATTAAGCAAGGAAAGCATCACTCGTTTCTTCGACAGCTCAAAAATCCCTGGGGTTGAGTTGAGTTTTAGGTGAAGGGTTCACCTTAGTGCCAAACTGGTTTGTGCCATCTCATCACTGTCCGTACTTGACAAGACCAGCTTTTGTAGCCTGCTCACAGTGACAGCCAGGGAATAAGCACATTTGAGACCCGAAGGAAGAAACACCTGGGTGGCACTCCCTGCAAGCACGGGGCTTATTTCTTATTAAATAGCTCCGTGACCTAGTTCCAGGAGAAGGAACTTCAAAAGGAGCCCAACTTCCAAGTTCACATCTTTGTCCTTGTCCCCTGGCTGCCTTTTCATCGCCAACCTCAGGAGCCTGAGCTCCTAGGTTTCCCCCATCCATCTTCTAAGTAGTTAGACAAAGCAGCGCACAGAGGCCAGTAGCACTTTTGTTTCAAGGTTGCACATTTATTCCAAAGGGGTGCAGTGGTTCTCAGTCTGCTCTGAATGAAGTGCAGGGAAGAGAGATAGTACCTCTTAACTTGCTTAATGAAGAAACAATCCCCTCCCACCCAAGAAAAATAGTAGGCTTGGGAATGGAGGTGAGGAGCACTCGTATAAGCTAGTCTGACCGTAGGGAAAAAGGCCCTTGCAGCTGATTCATATCTATGGGAGACTGTATGTTGCCTCAGTTTATTCTTATCTTAGCAGGAAGTCTGGTGATTGTATGGGGGCTTAAAGCAGTGAAGATGGACACTTCAAAAGAGCTGGGCTACATCTGCCAGGATCCAGACTGTTTCTAGATCTCATTAGAACATAGGTGCCCTGAGAGCAGGGTTCTTTGTTTGTTTGATTGGTTGGTTGGTTTGGGTTTTGGTTTTTGAGACAGAGTTTCTCTGTGTAACAGTCCTGGCTGTCCTGGAACTTACTTTGTAGATTGTAGACCAGGCTGGTCTCAAACTCACAGAGATCCACCTGCCTTTGCCTCCCAAGTGCTGGGATTAAAGGTGTGCACCACCACTGCCTGGCAAGATCAGGGTTCTTGCAGCATGGAACTTCCAAGCCTTTCTACAAATTATTAAATGAATGCCTGCAATCCAATATATATAAATGATTTGGATTGCCAACAACCTGCTTCAAACTGCAGATACCACTGCTAACAAGGAAAGCCCCTCTTGTCCTGTCCCTTGGCACAGAAACCCATCAATACCAGCACCAACAACTTTTCTGTCACTACTAGGTCTGCCCATTATTCTAATTGTTATCATGGGTTGTTTTCTGGCAGGTTGTTCACATTCATGTCTAAATTGAATTCCACACTAATCTTAATAAACCTATGGAGCTTGGGGCTACCACTCTCATTTTATATACAAAGACACTAAAGCTAGCAGAAGTAGCCTGCTCAGAGCCTGAAAATAGCGAAGCAGGAGTTTTAATATACACGCACTGTCTTTTTTTAAATAATACTCCTAAGATTATTAAAGGGAGTCTGTCTACTCACACAAAAGGTCTAAAGGTAAACAAACTGTATATTTGCCAGGTAAACAAATCCCTGACCAGCTTCACGCTGAGCTGAGCATCCCCATTATAATGATGCCTCTTATTGCACCAAGGCTGTCGGTTACTACTGTGGTCTATTAGAGCTCACCTGGAGTTTATAACTCCTGATCACATGCTTGATTAAATTCTCAGTCGTTATACTTGTCAAGTATGGAAATCTGATTTTCCCAGTGGCAGAATCCGTGTCCTCCATCGTAGGCTGAGCCATACTTGGAAGAGTGCTAGCTATTACTAGAACATTCATGGAAAGTCAATAGCTTGGAAATAGTCTCCAGAAACTTAGATGGTAAGTAGTTCCTAATGCTACATCCTTATTGATTTATCATTGTAAATATTTAGGAACTGGATTGTGACTTCCATGGAAGTGATGTCAGTTCACCATCTAATCATTACAAGTTCACGTTATGACTTTATTGATGGTTTATACTGTCAAATGTCTTCTAGAAAACAGCTGTCATACCATGCTAGATGGGCACACGACATGAACCGTCCTTGGTCTTTTATGTACTGAAGGCATCGGTGGCCTGCAGCAGGTAACAAAACAAACAAAAAGTAAATACACCTCTTAAAACAGAGTGGAAGAAGAAGGCAGACTGGGGTGTGTGTCCTTGGACAAGGCATGATGGGAAAAGATGAAAACCATGTCTCATCCCCCTCTTCTGGCCCAGGCAAAGCTCTTAATAAAACACGTGGCAGTGGACTCCACAGCCCCTTATCCTGCTAGCCCATAGAATTTCCTAAGAAATGATTTTTTCCCTCCATCTAGTGACCCACACCTCTAATCACTTTTCTAGAAAAGTCCTCAGAAGAGTTGTTATACAAACCTTTGTTTCTCCTTTCTGGTCTCCTCTTGATCCTCTAAGACTTGGTGAGATCACCAGTGGGCTCTGAGAGTTCATATTCAGTGATTTGTTCTGTTTTTGGCCTACAGGCCACACTTTTTTTTGACATTATAATATAATTACAACATTTCTCCCTTCCCCTTCTTCCCTCTAAACGCTCCCATATCTCCCTCCCCAATCTCCTTAAAATTCATGGCCTCTTTTTAAAAAAATAATTGTTATTATAACAATTAACATATGTGTATATATACCTATATGTGTGTGAATATATATATATATATATACACATATATATTCCTAAATCTAACATGTTCAGTCCCATAAGGCCTCAATCCTATACAAAGAAATATAGGCAACTGTAGTTGGGAATGGAAGATATGGCCTTGAGGAAAGAACACACCAGTTAGCTGTCCAGTGCCAAACAGTCAGCCCTGAAAATATATGAAAACATATAGGTAGCATTATAGGCCATAGTTTAGAAAATATTTTTAATTAAATTTATTTAGTGTATATGTATACGGAAAGGGGCACATGCATGTCACACCATGCCTGTGGAGGTCAGAGGACAATTTGCAGAAGTTGGTTATTTCTTCCCATCATGAGTCTCAGGCACATTTATTCACTGAGCCATCTCACTTCCCCACATGACAATCCATTGTACTCTTAGAGGGACACTGTCTTCATTGGACTCCCAAAGCACCCCCTTCCCCACCTCATTTGCTGGTCTCCCTGTCTCCTTCTCAGCAGCAGCTCAATTCCCTTGACCTCTAAGTGCTGAAGATCTCCCAGTCTCCCTCGTTGGAGTGGTTTACTGGTCTAAGCCGCACTGCACACTCCTTCTTATCTAAAGGTACCCCGCACGCCAACAGCTCCACATCCTCTCTCCAGGTCTGACCCTGAGTGCCAGCCTGGCTTTCTCACTGCCCACTCTAGACTTAGCCTGTGCAAAACACAATTCATAATCTTTCTTTACCCTATCTTCCTTATCTCAGCTAACTCGGGCCCTTGGTGCATCAATTTCTCCTATAGCTCATAGGAAGTCCTGTTGGCTCTAATTTCAAATATTTCAAAAATTTTAAAAATATTTATTTTTATTTATTCTTTGAAGATTCTGTACATACATACAATGTATTTTTATTATATCCATCCCCTACTACCTCCCTCCAAGACTCCCAAGGTACCTCAAATATACTGTCCTTCCAACTTCATGTCCTTAAAAAAAAGAAACCCACTAAATCCAATTAATGCTGCCCATATGCACTTCACTGTAGAATAGGCAACCTATCAGCAGCCACAGCCTCAAAGAAAAGTGACCCTCCCTCAGCAGCCATCAGCTGTCATTTCTCTTCTCTAGGAGTACAGCCTCGGGATTTCCTCCCCCACCCCATTTCTGCCAGGATTTTGACTGGCTTCCTCTTGTGCAGGTCTTGCGTAGGTAACCAGAACTGCTATGAGCTCGTGTGCAGCATGGGCGTGCCGCATTCAGAAGACAGAATTTCACAACTGTGTTCTCTACCCTCTGGCTCTTCCATTCTTTCCACTCCCTTCCAAGATGTTCCCAGAGCCTTGGGTTGGGGAAGAAATGGGATATGCGGGCTTCTTGGGGAGAAAAGATCTAATCTAGAATTGTCTCCTGAATGCTACAATACTCACCTACCAAGCAGGATATGCCTGCTGATACAACCATGGCAAGATGGTTATGGAGGCAACCAACTGTTTTCCGATTGGATTTTAAGCCTGTTCCACAGGAGGGAGTTCATGCCTGGTACTATAAACCTGGTCAAAAGCCCATGTCTGGGAGGTGGGACATATACTGTTGTCTGTTAAATGGTCGTGTTGTTAGACAGCTTTCCAAATATTTATGCTTATATGCATGTATTTGTGCTGCTCTCTATCTTGCCAAAGAAGCTTCTTTTATAGTTGGGTAATGATTAATGCAGAGATTAATAAACGGTTAAAGAATTGAGAATAAGTGACTGTATGTGCTTAGCCATAGATAGGTCGTGACTATTTACAAATCTGACAGCTCCTCTTTATTTCCAAGCTTCCACCCTAGTCCAAGGTGCCATGTTCTTCAGTCTGACTAATGACTGACTGACAGACTGAAGGAAGTTGCCTCCACTCTTATGCCCTACAGTCCATTCTTTCTGCAGCAACAACAGAGACGTCACTGAAACTGGAGACTAGTCATGTCTCTCCTCTGTTTGAAAATACCCAGTGGCTTCCCAGTAAACACTGAAGTCCTTCGGGGCCCACAAGGCCCTGTGTGATTGTGGCTCCATCACTTCCGGGATTTTTTTCTTTCACTTGTTCACCTCCAACTCCAGTCATCTCCTTGATTTTCCTAAATACATCAAATCCATTTCCACAGGGAGTGCTTAAGCATCCAGGTGACTTACTCCCTAATTTTGTTCCGGTCTCTGCTTGGATGTTGCTTTTGGGTCTTCCTAGACCCAGACTCTACCCTCTATTCTCTATTCGCTCTCCATGTGCCTCTCTGGATTTATTTTCATCATTGCATATGACGTCATACACACGTAACATCATACCCTGTAGCATCATACATGTGTATGCATGTGTTCTGTCTGCCCAGCTTCCTTATAATCTCTATGGAGGCTGTGATTTTGTGTTGTTTTGTTTACCAACTTTGAGAATTGTGCATATTGTGAAGTAGATGTTTCATTAATATTGATTGGAGCCAGGCGTTGGTGGCGCACGCCTTTAATCCCAGCACTCGGGAGGCAGAGGCAGGCGGATCTCTGTGAGTTCGAGGCCAGCCTGGTCTCCCAAGCGAGTTCCAGGAAAGGCGCAAAGCTACACAGAGAAACCCTGTCTCGAAAAACCAAAAAAAAAAAAAAAAATATTGATTGGATAAGGACCTCATTTCCTAAAGAGGTGGTCTTCCTTGTCGTCGTCACTGGATTTAGACTCATCAAAGAAACACACTTCTGGGAATGTCTATGAGGGAAGGTGATTGTGAGTGTGGGTGGCACCATTCCATGGGAGTCCTGAATTTAAAAGAAATCAAGATGAACAATCACCTTCATCTCTCTCTGATCCCTGATATGAACGTCATGTGACTTCACACTCCCACTGCCACGATGTCCCCCTCTGTGACAGACCAAGCCCTCAAACTGAACCAAAACAAATTTTTCCTTTCGTAAGTTGGTTTATTTCATCACAGTAATGAGAAAAATAACTAATAAAGAGATGATCCTTAAAGAGGAGATAAGAACTAACTAGTCATACAAAGAGGGAAGTTTATTTTTTCCTTCAAAATTTTTTGATTTATTCTTTGAGAGCATCATACAATATTTATCATATTCTTTCCTGTCTCCTAACTCTTCCCAGAGTCTTCCCCCATCCTAGCTGCTTAACTGTATGTTCTTTTTCCCTCCTTCAGAGAGAGAAGGAGAGGGAGAAAAGAAAAAGAAACAGAAAGAAAAGCCACTGAAAATCATGGAGTCCATTTCGTGTTGACCATCTATCCTCTGGGCATGGGGCCTGCACTAGAATGTGGTTGATAGACCCAGCGTCTCTCCATTGAGGAAAACTGATTATCCCTCTCCGGGAAGCTATAAGTTGCGAATGACTTACTGGCTTTGGGTGGGACTTTGTGCCCACTTCCCCTCGTGCTGGGGTTTTTGACTGGCTTGAGTTTGTGCAAGTCTTATGCTGTCCCAGTCTCTGAGTCCTGTGTGCACTTTCCCACTTCTTTAAATGTGTAGCCACTGCTGACTCTCACAAGATTTCTACCCCCTCTTCAGCATAGATTCCTGAGTCTTGAGAGGAAGGGTGTAGTGAAATTGTTCCATTCAGGACTGAACACTCCAAAGTCTCTCACTTGCCAGGTGGTGGTGGTGCACGCTTTAATCTCAGCACTTAGGAGGCAGAGGCAGGTGAATCTCTGTGAGTTTGAGGCCAGCCTGGTCCACAGAGCGAGTTCCAGGACAGCCAGGACTGCAAAGAGAGACTCCGTAATGAGAAACAAAACAAACAAACAACAACAGCAAAGTCTCTCACTCTCTGAATGTTTTTCAGTTGTGGGTCTTTGTGTTAATTGCCATCTACTTCAAGAAGAAGTTTTCTGCTGAGAGTTGATCTATGGCTATAGAAATATGTCATTGTGAGTTGTTTTACTGATATTTTCATTTATCAGAATAATAGTAGTAAGTTTTCCCCTGGGCCCACAACTTATCTAGTCTCAGGTTCTTAGGCTCATTAACAGTATCAGGTGTGGGTTCCATTTCATGGAGTGGGCCTTGAATCCAGTTCTTAAAAAGTGGTTGGTTACTCCCCTAACATTCACACTACTATTTCGTTAGTGTGCATATCTTGTAGGCAGATAGTTATTATAGCTTGCAGGGTTTGTAATTGGGTAAGATTGATTCTGACCAGAGGAAACAGTAACTCAAAGCCATAGAACCCTGAGAGAATACGGCAGATTCAGAAATGTACAAGAAGCCCTGATAGTTCAGAAGGTCCTCTCTATTCATTTCCATGCCCATTTGAGTATGTTGTGCAAAATGGAACCCCTCACCTCTAGAGTTATCAGATTTTCATCTGACTTGTTTTAGGGCAGTGGTTCTCAACCTATGAGTCATGACCCCTTTGGGGGTCGAATATCAGATATCCTGCACATTAGATATTTACATTATGATTCATAACAGTAGCAAAATTACAGTTATGAAGTAGCAAAAAAATAATGTAATAGTTGGGGGTCACCCCAACATGAGGAACTGTATTAAAGGGATGCAGCACTAGAAAGGTTGAGAACCACTGCTTTAGCGGAAAAAGCCTTGGAGACTAAGAAGGCTAATGTTAGGTCCTTCCCTTTAGCTCAAGCTCCCACCTGAAGAGTAAATTCACCCAGGTGAGGGGCAGAGAAAGAGGAAAGAGTATAGATGGAGGATGAAAGAGGGACTCTCAGATAATCCTTTGGGGCTAATCACACCGGAAAGGCGGGACCAGGAAAGCCATATTTGGCAGGTAACGGGCTTCTACCTTCTACCTTTGTGACTCAGCAGCCCGCAGCTCAATATCCTTGCAGAGTCCCCAAGGCCTGATGAGCGAGGTTGTAAAAAGCTCATTGAAGCACATTGCAAAACAATCCACCATCCCAGCCAGCTGCTTTAAAACCAGGCTCAGAACTAATCCAAAAAGAGAGTGTCTTGATCCAAGTTCACAATGCATGTGAAGAAGTCACCGGCATCTGCCAGGAGGCCCTGCCTCTATGTAAACTGGAAAACCACCACAATTCCGTTGGGTGCAGCCTATTAGTAAAGGGCCACTGGCTTCCAAAGACATGCAACCTCCACCGTGAAACTGCTTCGTGCTTTTCTTGGTTTTATTCATTGAAGCGTCTCAGAGTGCATTCCCAGGGTGGAATATTTACCCCATTGGGTGTATGAAGCTCAGAGAAGCCAAGTCTTTATTGCAACCACTCAGCAAGTCAATTCTTGAGACCAGAACTGAGACCCAGATCTCCCAGCCCTGTTATGGCCGATGGATGGCACCTTCTGAGTGACTCTGAGAAGAGCAGGGGCCATGTGGCAAGTATACATGGAAACTGTAGCAGGAGAAGAAGAGGAGCAGGCATGGGGTGGAGCACTCAGAATCTCTCAACACAGCACAAAAGACCAAGTACTTATTCTGCATGAGGTTCATCGGTGCTTTGGTTTTCTTCTCTCTTTGAAAAAAAAGGGCAGTGCTATTCAGATTAGAGGTGGAGAGATCAAGGTAGATTGTATACATGTATGAAGTTTTCAAAGCGTATGTACTTCTAAAAAAGCCACTGGATTTATGGTTTTTGTTGTTGTTGTTTTTGGGTTTTTTGTTGTTGTTGTTGTTTTTTCAAATGAGGAAGTAAAGATCTGAAAAGACAAATTGAGTTCGGAGGTCAAGCAGTTAGCTCATGACAAAGCAGGATGGAACCCTCGAATCTTAAGAACTGGCCCTCTGTTCTCCCAAATGCCAGCCATTCCCTGCCTTGCCACCATTTTGAAGCAGAGTTCTCACCCCTTAAAACAGTAGGTCGCTCGTCTTCTCAGGGTCCCTGCCCTCAGCCCTGACACAGCCTCTAGATGCCATGGTGAAAGGGTGGGCATGGACCCATGCAGACCTGTCACTGAAGACTTCAAATCGGAATCTTTTGCTTAGTTGCTCTTGGAGCCAAAATTAACACAGCCATAAAAAAGAAATGCTGGAAAAACTAAGAGATTCTCCAAGAGGCATTTGCTGGGAGCAAGGAGTCTGACGGCACTGTCACAGCCAGGCCTACTTGGGGCAAGTATCTGAGGGAAACATGTTGGGAACTGTGTTCTCAGGCTTTTGGCCTTCTATCCTACTGAGTGATGGTCATGGCTCTCGGCAGAGGAGATGCTGCCAACAGGAGGCTCTCCCAGCACTCACCCACCAGGTGTTCTTCCCATCAGCCACATCGGCTGGGTAGGGAGTGGCTCAGCAAGGGCCCTGGGATGGGCAAGGAGGTGGAGCTCTCTTCCCTGCGGTCCAGGTGTCAACAGATGGGATATGGATCTGCCCCTCCCTTAACAAATAAATAGAGCTTTTATAGACTGAGTAATCCCACATGGGATAAACCAGACTACTGGTTACGTCAAGTTGTCCAGCCAGGGTCAGACTTATTTGGTCCTCTCATAATTCTTGTGAGGGATCATATTTCCCAGATTCTAGCTTCTCACCATGCAGCGGAGAGGTTGGTCCCCCCCGCCCACTGGTGTTTCAGGGAGCTATGTGTTTCTGAAGTCTCCCTTTGGCAAATGTCCCAGCTCCAGGTCCTACAGCATTTAAGCTTATGGTTCCACACAGGTGCAACAGAGGGCAGTTGATCCCACCTCTCCGCCCCAGGAAGCATCGAAAGTGCTGCTGAGATGCCTTCAGGAAGGAGTATGCTTGCTTCCCTGATGGAAAATGCACCCTCCCAAGGCCTTCTCATCTCCTAAGTTCCTCCTGACCTCAGTCTAATGTAGAGAGAAATAAGCTCTTGGGTCAGCTTCCTCTTTCTCTTATCTGCCTTCAGTATAAGGCCTCTGGTAAAATGGGTTCTGACAAGTGTAAAAGGCAGACTAATCAGGGCCAGGCAGACCAGTTCTACCTTTGTCTTCTACAGCTGTCTGTGATGGCGTGCACAGGGCCAGCCTAAGATAAGTGCCAGGAAGCAAAGGCACAAGGCTTTGAGATGCTTGTTAGGTATCATCTGCTCTTTCCAAAGCTCAGTTTCTCCATCCATAAAATGGGGCTGACAATAGCTTTTCTGCTTGGCCCGTTGTTAAAAGTTGGCATAAACACAGCCTTTCACAGGCTCATGGGTACCTTCCAGGAAGAAGTGGTCTTTGCTCTGGTGAGCAACCTTGGTGTTCAGACAACAGGGCTGGCTCAGCCACTCCTGCCCATTGCTCTCTGGTACATATCTAACAGTAAGCACTGTTGGACAAATAAAAGGACGGAGTCCCAACGAGATGACTCACTTGTCCCAGTTCATGATGGTTGGTGGTCGCCTGATCCAGGAGGAAGTAGCTCTAACTGGGACCGTACAAATTCTCAGTTCAGACATGCCCTGGTTGATAAGATCCTTCTGGGTCTTTCAGCCTGAGTAGACTGAACACCCGCTAAGAAGCCACAGAGCTGACAATCCACCTCGTCTGGCTACACCTTGATCTTCCTGTAGCAGGAGGGCTGGAGTCTTTGACTTACACAAGAGCTGTTTCTCTGCACTAGGTCACTAAGGGGTCAGCCGTCAACTCCTAAGCTAGAGAAATTCACCCCTGATTTGAGTCTCCAGGTGTTTTATCTACCACACAATGAATTGGCACTTTTCGCTGAGCAATGACTCCCGGGCCCTTTAGAGCTTGCATTAAGCTCCCTGACTTAATGACTCTCCCGTCTAATGGAAGCAAAAGCCGTTTAAGTGGTCACAGCTGCCAGGAACTTAGCTGAAAGAGTGAAACTTTCTGAGCTGGTCCGGCAGTAGCTGCGCTAATCTTTGGCCCCGCCACCCTCCCCCGCGTGAGTCTCAGGCTTGTTTTGACAGCACTGGAGCTGGGTCTCATGAGAATAGCAGCAAGTACCTTTCCCTTTCCACGCTTGCGCTGCTCCAGCCCATCGCTTGCCTCAGGGGCCAGGAAGAAACAATCAAGCATTGTCTTGTTCTGGACTGGTGTGTCAGAGCCTCTTGGAATAAATATTATTTGCCTGGGAGGGGAATTGGCTGCAGAGACAGTGAAATAAGTAAGGGCTGGGTGGAGGGGAGGGAGGGCGGCGATGTTTGGGTTTGGTTTTATTATTAGTTTACTCTTTTTCTCCTGTAGTTCTGCAGATTGTTTTCCTTCCTGACAGGCCATTAAGCATAAAGTCTGTGCTGCCCAGGGCCTCTGCCAAGGAGAAACACAAAGAGATTTTCTGAAGCATGTGTCCTTGGGTTCCTGAAGGCCCTTGGTCACTCCCTGGCTAACTCTGAGCAAGAAAAAGGTAAGCAATCTAGTGAGTTACCTAAGATGAGAAATATGTTCTGGAATCTTCCACTTACCACTCAGCCCTCCCCTCAGCAACCAAGTACTTCACCTGATGTGGCTGACAGCTCTGCCCTTTACTCCTCACGTAAGGCTTGGAAGGACAGCAGTCTACAACAGCCTCTGGTGTCAACTGGACAGCCAGAGTCACAGGTATCCCAGGCAGCCAGCCCTACTGCCACTCTA
>CABHPP010117749.1:0-10775 GCA_902168425.1 Peromyscus attwateri | reverse complement strand
CACACACACACACACACACACACACACACACACACACACACACGAAGGAAAACAAACCAAGAGAAAGACAGGAGAGGGGCGGAGAGACGGCCTGGTGGCCCAGAGTATGCTGCCCTTGCAAGATCAGCCAGCCCTCTTTACTCCCGAGCCTTCTCTCCAGCTCTACTTTGCGCTTTCCTTTTTTGCTTTTCTCAAAGGTTTTGTTGCTGTTGTTGTTGTTAGTCTTTTAATTGTGAACCTGACAGAAAACCCTTCAATCTTCAGGAAAAATGTGAAGCAAAGTTAACGGAATTCCTGGGAGAACGACCGAAGAAGAAGAAAGGAGACAAAGGTTTGTTAGGAGAGAGCAGGAGCAAGTTTGGCCTCCTGAGGCAAGCACAGGGAGACGGGAGAAAGATGAGAAGAGGCTGGGGGGGCGGGCGAACAATATCCCAGGCAAGCAGCGGCCCAGCTGTCCTGGGTCTGGGCAGGAGCAAACCAAGAAAGACCAGGCTAGAAAGTGCCAAACTTCCCCACAGCTTGGGGAGTCCAAATGTTCATGTAGTCACCTGCTTTTACAGTCCGGGGAACTCTCAAAAAAGAAATAAGAATTCAGAACTATACAGAAAGTCTGCTCCTCGAAGCTCTCCCTTCCCGTCCGCACCCCTACCTCTAGCCCCTCCCACCAGCCGTCCGCACCCCTACCTCCAGCCCCTCCCACCAGCCGTCCGCACCCCCACCTCCAGCCCCTCCCACCACAGGGGCGCTGCCTCTGATCCCTTCTCCCCACATGGGGCAGGTGCAGCCCCCTACTTCCTGTCCTCATATAAAAGCCAACACCCTGCAGCACAGGCTCCCTGCACGCTGCTTTTTTCTCTTTTGGAAAACAATAAATTGATTGGTAAGTCAGTGCTGCAGGAATGGTGGGCGATGGCACTCGGGCCACAGGGTACAATTGGTAAGTTTTGTTGTTGTTGTTTTTCAAGACAGGGTTTCAAAACTGTGTAGCCCTGGCTGTCCTAGAACTCGCTCTGTAGACCAGGCTGGCCTCGAACTCACAGAGATCCATCTGCTTCTGCCTCCACACCTGACACAAAATGTTTTAAAAGTTACATACTCTAAGCCAACAGAAGTGGCGCATGCCTTTGATCCCAGCACTGGGGAGGCAGAGGCAGGCGGATCTCTGTGAGTTCCAGGACAGCCAGAACTACATGGTGAGACTCTGTCTAATGCAACAAATCAAAACAACAACAAACAAACCACTTTTTTTTTCTTTTTTCCAGACAGGGTTTCTCTGTGTAACAGCCCTGGCTGTCCTGGATCTCACTCTGTAGCCCAGGCTGGCCTCGAACTCACAGAGATCTGCCTGCCTCTGCCTCCCAGAGTGCTGGGATTAAAGGCGTGCATTACCACCCAGCACAAAACACTTTTTTTATTGTTGTTGTTTTGTTGTTGTTGTTGTTTTTCTGTGTAACAGTCCTGGCTGTCCTGGAATTCACTCTGTAGACCAGGCTGGCCTCGAACTCAGAGATTATCCTGCCTCTGCAGTCACTTCTTACTAGCACTTTCTACAAGAAACATTTCTGTTTTGTTTATCCCATTTCAAGTACTAGAAATTTAGCTTCTTTGTTTTGTTTAGGGCAAAATTGGATTTATGTAATCTCTCATTAGTCTCCATAAACCAATGTCTACAAAGGGCCTTGATTTAATACTCCAGTAAGACAGAATATTCCAGGTGTCCACAATAAGATTTAAGGCTCATTTCTCCCCAGGCTGCAGTTTCTCAGTTCCCTCCCTAATCGGTGAGCCAGAGCCACAGACAGCCTGGATCACAAAGGCTTTCCTTCTTCCCAGGGGGCATAAACAGAGAGCCTAAAGCCTTTAAAACAACAACAGCAACAACGAAAACAAGGTTTAAGTAATTTGATCGGACAAATAATTCAAGACACCTGTGGTAGTACATGCCTCAGGAAAATCTCTGTGAGGTTTGAGTTCAGCTTTCATTATGTAGTGAGACTCTGTCTTGGTGGCGGCGTATGCCTTTGATCTCAGCCTTTGATCTCAGCCCTCAGGAGGCAGAGGCAGGTGGCTCTCTGAGGCCAATCTGGTCTACAGAGTGAGTTCCAGGACAGCCAGGGCTACATAGAGAAACGCTGTCTCAGAAAAAAAAAAAAAAAAAAAAAAAAAAAAAGTTTTAAAATCATGTTATTTAATTGAACATAATTTCAGTATTTTCTTATTACCATCCTTTAAAAAAACAAACAAAAAACAAACAAAAAAAAACTTCTTTATTGACAATTTGGAGGTTTCACATCGTGCACCCCAATTCTGTTCACCTCCTGGTGCCCCCATATCCTCCCCTCATCCCTGCCACGCCCCCCATAAGGAAACAAATCAAAGTATGAAAACAAGCCATCAAAAGCAAAAACAAAACCAAACCAACCCAAAACAAAAACCACTTCAACAGAAAAATCTCTTTGGTCTCCTTCTTTCCTGCTTCTCCGACACCTCTTCCCTCGTCCTGGGGGCACTGGAGGCTTCAGTCTGCCACATAGTGGACCTCACTGCCCCATCAGTTTTACCGGCAAATGTTTATTGCAATGAGTCACTGGTCTGGTTTGAGGCCTCTGGTTTCTGGTACACCATCATCACTGGATCCTCACCGGAACTCCTCTGGGATATCCAGTGGTTGCCACGAGTCATGGAGATGCTGTGGGTACTGTTCCACAGGACCTGTCCCTTCATGAGCTCCAGTAGGTCCTAGATGGGGTAGATGCTAGGGCGGGTCAACCCAAGGCCCAGCTGTGGGCCTGGATGGTAGCCAAGTTGGTCAGTCCTGGGCCCCTGGGGCCACCCACCTCAGGCAAGGGGGTGGATTCAGCTCCCCTACATGCATGCCCTCAGGGTCAGTTCACCCTGGCCTGTGGTGAGGGGTGGGGATCATCTCTCCAGCATGCAGGGGCCAGCTCTCTTGCTGTAGTGTCCAGTGAGAGGCAAGACCTCCTTTCCCAGGGCCAGGGAAGGGCATAGCCAGCTCAACATGGCCCTCTGATTTCATTTCACGTGGTTCCTATGGCCTCCTGAGGTGACACAAGCCACAGACATCCACACAGACTCCAGCTGTAACTTGACCACAGACCCAGACATGGCCCTTTGCAGTAGCTTGGGCCAGGTCGACATTCTGGCTTTGGGTAGAGGGACTGGCCATTCAGGTGGGAATGGTTGTAGCCCTAACCTTTGGCCTCTATGTGACCTTTGGCAATGCAGGACCTGGACTTCAGCACAGACCCCAGCCATGGTAGAACCATAAACCCCAACATGGTCCTCAACAGTGGCTGGGTCTGGATATCACTACTGCCCCAGAGGCAGTATGGCTCTCAGATGTCTTCATGTCCTCCGATGGTAACAGGTGCATCAGACATCAGCATAGACCCTGGCTGCAGTAGGGCCACAGACCCTGACATGGCCCTCAGCTGCAGCTCTGGCCCAGATGTCACCAAGACATTGAGTAGCAGCGCAGGCCACTCAGATCTGGATGCATCTTGGCCCTCGGACACCAACCTGGACTCAGGTGGCTGACCTGACTCCAGGCATCCTTATGGAACTTGGTGGCAACAGGAGCCACATAGGTCAATCTGGACCCTGGCTGCTATAGGGCCATGGACCCAGACATGGCCCCGGGCAGCACCCTGGGCCCAGATGGCACAGTGGTCCTGGTGGCAGGGCAGTCCATCCATATCTATTATGGCCTCTGCTATGGTGTGTCCCTCAGATTCCAACCAAGTTGCAGGCTCCGGCTCAGTCTTATTATCATTGTAAACAGTACACTTGTCACTCCCATGAGTGAATTTATATATTTTGTAAATCTGCTGTGTATATCCAGAAATTCTTAGTATTCCTTTGCATGTTTTAAAACTTTTCACAGGCCATGGTGGTGGTGCAGGCCTTTAGTCCCAGCACTCGGGAGGCAGAGGCAGGTGGAGCTCTGTGATTTTGAGGTCAGTCTACAGAGTGAGTTCCAGGACAGCCAGGACTACATAATAAGACCTTATCTCAAAAGACAACGACATTTTTGGAACCTAGGGCCTATGCTGAGACACTTTGCTCAGCCTTGGTGTAGGGAGGAGGGGATTGGACCTGCCTCAAGTGAAATCTACCAGGCTGGGCTGACTCCCCAGGGGAGACCTTGCCTTGGAGGAAATGGGAATGGGGGGTGGATTGGAGGGAAAGGCTGAGGGGTGGGAGGAGGGAGAAGAGGGGAATCCGTGGCTGATATGTAAAATTAAATTAATTATAAAATAAAAATATTAAAGATGATAATAAATAGTAAAGAAATAAATGACTTTTCATAAATGGTGTCACATGACCTGAACTCCTTTGCAGCTTCTGTTCTTTGAGCTTATGTGTTTATTAGCATCTTTTTCTTCACTGAGTTAAGGATTAAACCCATTTATTTGAATCAGGGTGGGGTCTGGCCTGGTGGCACATGCCTTTGATCCCAGCACTTGGGAGGCAGAGGCAGGTGGATTTCTGTGAGTTCAAGGCCAATCTGGTCTAAAGATTGAATTCAGAACAGTCAGAGCTACACAGAGAAGCCCTGTCTCAAAAATAAAATAAAAACAATAGACAGGGCAGGCAGTGGTGGCCACACCTTTAATCCCAACATTTTGGATCTCCAATTTCAAGGCCAGCCTGGTCTATGGAGCAAGCTCCAGGACAGCAATAGCCAGTTCCACAGAGAAACTCTGTCTCAAAAAAACAAAACAAAACAAAACAAAACAAAACAAAACAAAAAAAAACCCCAAAAGACAAAAAACCCCGAAACAATAACAGCAAACAAACAAACAAGAACCTGAACCGGGCTAGTAAGGAAAAATTGACTTTAAATTTCCTGTCTGACTTACCAATTCATTACACTGATCATTGTCAAACCTGGATCTGGGTGTGTTCTGAGCCCTCTCTCTCCCTGTTCAAATCCCCTGTGATCTTATTTATCTTTGAGGCTTCAAGTTTGAAATCTACCATTCTACCCAGATTTGCTTTCTAGGCTTCTAACCAATCCACCCACTTCTGGACTCTCCAACTGGATGCTGCATAGACAACCTCAGAACATCCTGTCCAAAAATGAATCCATCCCCCCAGAGTTCCACCCCTGTTAGTGTTCCTGCCAAAAGGAAGGGCATCAGCCACCACCCAGGGGCTCAGGGAAATGCTAGTTCCCATCGTCAACCCACAGTGAAGCACTAGCTTCGATTCATCCTGTCATTTTAGAACACCTCACTGGGCAAGGGCATTCACACACACACACATGCATGCTCACACACTCAACCCCCCCCACTCACTCACACTCAAACACTCCACACTCACACACATCCCTCCCCCACACACTCCTTTTTGTTTTGCTCCGATCTGTCACAGGTTCTGTGGAAACCGCTAATCTTCCTGCTGTGGTTCACTTGGGTTTGTCCGGTTTTGGAGGGACAGAGTCTTACTGTGTAGCCCAGACTGTCCCCACACTCAGGATCCTCCCATTTCTGCCTCCCAAACACTGGGATTACAGGTGTGTGCCACTCTGTCCAGATTCAAAAGTGTATTACTAAATTTTGTTTCTGAGACAGTCTCACTGTTGAAGCCCTTTGTCGATTTATAGACCAGGATAGCCTTGAACCCAGACATCTGTCTGCCTGGTTTATTTCTCTTTAAAAAATATTTCTTTACATTAATTTTTATGTTTACAAAGTGCTCGCCTGCATGTATGTATGTGCACCACGTTCATGCCTGGCGCCTTAGGAAATCACAAGAGGGCGACCAAATCTCCTGGACTGGAGTTACAGAGAATCAGTGCCCACACATAGTGTATGGTCAATTGCGGAATGTCCAATGGGTGGTGGGGTATCTGGGCTTCAGTTTGCATGGAGAAAGGACAGAGGTGCCCAGCCTTAGCAGGATTCTGCCCTGTAAAAGCCTACTGGAGGGATGGTGGTTCTCTCCTGTCAACAGAGGCTGTGTCCTTGCCCCGCCTCGGTCACCAAGCCTTTCTTCTGTTTCTCTGAGGTCAAAGAGACTTGTTTGGATGATGGGATGTGGTTTCCCCAACAGCCCTGTGGGTCAAACAGTTGCTCGGACTGTAGGTTGTATGTAGAGAAGGGCGGACACAGTGTCATTAAAAAGTGGTAGAGTGCCGGGCGTTGGTGGCGACGCCTTTAATCCCAGCACTCGGGAGGCAGAGGCAGGCGGATCTCTGTGAGTTCGAGGCCAGCCTGGGCTACCAAGTGAGCTCCAGGAAAGGTGCAAAGCTACACAGAGAAACCCTGTCTCGAAAAACCAAAAAAAAAAAAAAAAAAAAAAAAAAGTGGTAGAGTTCAGAGGTTACCCTATCAGGGACCCAGCAGAGGCATCAGGCCTGCTAAGGAGTTGTGGGGTTGGATGAGCTCTGGGTGGGAGGGTGTTGGGTGGGTGTGGCCTTGACTCCGCCCAGGCTCCGAGGCAATAAGAAGTTCCACGCAGCTGGAATTGTGGCGTAGTGGTGGTGGTGGGACTCGCCTGTGACGGCACCAGTCGAGTCAGCTTCCCCTCTGGTCTGAAGTGAGGTCTGGGCCGACATGGAGCAGGAAAATAGGTGGCCGGCTGTGCATCAGACTCCCACGGTGAGTCTGTGGTCCAAGCCCAAGGAGGCTTGTTTAGTCGTTAATATGTTTTTAATCAAGCATTAGAGCCTGTGTGGGGTGGTGAAGGGAGGGATTTGTGTACCGTGGGAAGGGTAGGGAGGAAAACGTACTTATTGGAGCCCTTTGCTAAACTCCACCAATTACCGCCTGAGTTAATTTTTGTTCAAAGATGGTTTCTCTGTGTAGCCCTGGCTGCCCTGGAACTCATTCTGTAGACCAGGGATTTGAGAAGGATTGTAGAGAGGGATTTGTGTACCATAGAAAGGGTGGGGAGGAAAAATGTATTTATTGGAGCCCTTTGCCAGATTCGACTGACTATGGTATGAGTTATTTTTTTTTGGGGGGGGGGGGTCTGCAGTTCCATGATGGGTTGTCTGTGTATCCTTGACTGTTGTGAAACTCGCTCTATAGACCAGGCTGGTCTTGAACTCACAGAGATCTACCTGTCTCTGCCTCCGGAGTGCTGGGATTAAAAGAGTGTGCTACCAGCGCCTGGCTCCATGTCCTGCTTTTAAAAAAAAAAATTAATAATCTTATTTTTATTTATTTTGGGACAAGGTGTCCATGTTGTACTGGGCTATGTAGACGAGACTAGCCTCAAACTCGAGACTGGCCTGCCTTTGCCTCCCCAGTGCTAGGATTAAGGGCGTGGACCAATGTGCCCAGTTTATTTTTGCTAGGATTCAAGTTGTGTGCGGCCACACCTGTCCATAATAACCTAAAAAAAAAAAATTAAAGCCCTAAACTCAAACACTCCCTCCAGAAGTGCTCTTGGAGATTAGGGATGCTCACTTCAAGGCAATAATTAGAAAGCCATTGTCAGGAACCAGGTGTGAGTTAAAGTGTCAGGCCTTAACACAGTAGAAAGGAGAAACTGAACACAGGGAGCTGTTGGAGACAGAACCACACTGGTGATTGTATCTGAGGGTGCCAAAAGCACATAGCTCTTGTGATGCCATATAACTAAGTAGCCAAGAGGTGATTTAAGATGTAAAGGGGATCTCTCCAAACTGAAAACAAGCACCAGTTTATCCAAGGGACCTGATCATCAGTGGGTGAAATCATGGACACGGAAGGAGAGCTGTTCTTAGATCTAGGCGGTGAAAGTAGCCTAGGATAGCCCAGCAGACTTCTCACTTACAGGACTGGATGTGAAGAATGAGATTTGCTGAGACAGACTGGGATTGTGGCTGGGGTAACTTGACCAGAGACCAGGAAAAAGGCCAGGAAAGTGCGTGCACGTGTGTGCATGTGCTGAGAAGTGTTCAACACGTGGGAGGCAAGATCTCTGAGTTTGAGAGGCCAGAGTTGCAAGATAGCCAGGGACACACAGAGAAACCCTGTTAAAAGAAAAAGAAGAGGCCAGGTACCCACCACTGCCCGGCGACAATTTCTTTTGTGTTTATTCTGTAACTATTTTCTTTGTGGGTCTCATGGAAATTGGTGTCAACCCAGCTTCCATGTTGTAGTATTATACTTTATATGTATATAGTATTATAAATTTATCCTAAATTCAGGTTTATGATCTTTTTATTTCTAATATTTCTACTCTAAATCTCATTCTTTGTTGTTGTTGGTTTGTTTGTTTGTTTGTTTTTTCTTGAGACGGGGTTTCTCTGTAGCTTTGGAGCCTGACACTCACTCTGTTTTAGACCAGGCTGGCCTTGAACTCAGAGATCGCCTGCCTCTGCCTCCCAAGTGCTGGGATTAAAGGTGTGTGCCACTGTTGTTTTGTTTTTTGAGACAGGGTTTCTCTGTGTAGTCCTGGCTGTCCTGGAACTTGCTCTGTAGACCAGGCTGACCTTGAACCCAGAGATCCGCCTGCTTCTGCTCCCGAGTGCTGGGATCAAAGGCATATGCCTAGTAATATACTTCTAGTTGTACTTTTCCGTTTCAGCCTCCAGAGCCCCCATTAGAACTTATGCAGGGCAGTCAGTTAACTTCTCCACTTTTGTTTATCGGGGTATGCGTTCCTGTTTCTGGTTTTTAGCTGGTTTTGCTGAATACAGAATTTTTGCTTTGTTCTTTGTTTGAGATAGCCTCTCACTCTGCAGCACTGGTGCACTCATCATGTAGCCCAGGCTAGGAGTAAACTCTAATTACAGGCATGTGCACCTCACCTCCATCAGACATAGCCACCTTCTTTTTCCTCCTCCTCCTCCTCCTCCTCCTCCTCCTCCTCCTCCTCCTCTTCTTCTTCTTTCTTCTCCTTGCCTTGAACTCACAGTGATCCTCCTGCCTCTGCCTCGCTAGTGCTGTGCTGGGATTAAGGGTGTGTGTCACCACTGCCCAGCTCAGACTTAGGAAGACAAAGAAGCCTTAAAACAACCTGTTAGCGGGCAGTGGTGGTGCACGCCTTTGATCCCAGCACTCGGGAGGCAGAGCCAGGAGGATCTCTGAGTTCGAGGCTAGCCTGGTCCACAAAGGGAGTTCCAGGACAGGCTTCAAAGCTACACAGAGAAACCCTGTCTTGAAAACAAAAAACAAAAAACAAACAAACAAACAAAAAAACCCAACCAACCTCTTGCATTATTGGGATTTGAATCCAGGGTCTTGAATGCTCTCATGTGCTAGGCAAGCATTCTACCACTGAGCTTTGCCCCCAGCACTTAAAGTTGATTTTTGTTTGTTTTGTTTTGTTTTGAGTTTATTGAAAGGAACTTTGGTTTTTGAGCATGTATCTTTGTGGTATGATTGAGCATTCCTTGGGTATATGCCAAAGAGTGGTATGGCTGGGTCTTGAGGTAGATAGATTCCCAATTTTCTGAAAAACCACCATACTGATTTCCACAGTGGTTGTACAAGTTTGCACTCCCACCAATAGTGGAGGAGTGTTCCCTTTGCTCCACATCCTCTCCAACATAGACTGTCATTAGTGTTTTTGATCATAGCCATTCTGACAGGTGTAAGGTGGTATCTCAGAGTCATTTTGATTTGGATTTCTCTGATGATTAAGGATGCTGAGCATTTCTTTAAATGTCTTTCAGCCATTTGAGAGTCTTCTTTTGAGAATTCTCTGTTTAGCTCTTTAGCCCATTGTTTAATTGGATTGTTCAGTATTTTCTAAATTTATTTTTATTTATTTATTTTTTACAACTTATTTATTTATTTATTTATTTATTTATTGAGTAGAACCAAAACTTATTCTAAGCCACAGTCATCCTAGGGTCCCCCCTGCCATATAGCCTCCCTGGTTCTGTGGGTTGCAGTCTGATTGTTCTTTGCTTTATATCTAGAATCCACTTATGAGTGAGTACATACCATGTTTGTTTTTCTGGGTTGGGGTTACCTCACTCAGGATGATATTTTCTAGTTCCATCCATTGCCTGCAAATTTCATGCTGTCATTGGTTTTCTCTGCTGAGTAGTACTCCATTGTGTATATGTACCACATTTTCTTCATCCATTCTTCAGTTGACGGGCATCTAGGTTGTTTCCAGGTTCTGGCTATTACGAATAGTGCTGCTGTGAACATAGTTGAGCATGTATCTTTGTGGTATGATTGAAATTTCCTTGGGTATATGCCCAAGAGTGGTATGGCTGGGTGTTGAGGTAGATCGATTCCCAATTTTCTGAAAAACCACCATAATGATTTCCACAGTGGTTGTACAAGTTTGCACTCCCACCAAAAGTGGAGGAGTGTTCCCTTAGTTCCACATCCTCTCCAACATAGACTGTCATTAGTGTTTTTGATCATGGCCATTCTGACAGGTGTAAGATGGTATCTCAGAGTCGTTTTGATTTGGATTTCTCTGATGATTAAGGATGTTGAGCATTTCTTTAAATGTCTTTCAGCCATTTGAGATTCTTCTTTTGAGCATTCTCTGTTTAGCTCTTTAGCCCATTTTTTAATTGGATTGATCAGTATTTTGATGTCTAGTTTCTTGAGTTCTTTATATACTTTGGATGGAGATCAGTCCTCTGTCAGATGTGGGGTTGGTGAAGGTCTTTTCCCATTCTGTAGGCTGTCTTTTGGTCTTATTGACCGTGTCTTTTGCTCTACAAAAGCTTCTCAGTTTCAAGAGGTCCCATTTATTAATTGTTGTTCTCAGTGTGTGTGCTACTGGTGTTATATTTAGGAAGTGATCTCCTGTGCCAATGCGTTCAAGAGTACTTCCTACTTTCTCTT
>CABHPP010117748.1:28894-41076 GCA_902168425.1 Peromyscus attwateri | reverse complement strand
GGAATCTCGGAGTCGCTCCACGGTGGCGCTTGCCACAGTCTTCCCCACCCACTCCTTAGTAACCGCGACGCTAAGGCTAGCAACGTAGGCGGCAACCGGCGACCGCAGATTCTAATTACAAGTCCCGGCAAGCCCCGCGGCCACTTTCAGCCCTCGTCAGCACACCGAACTACGGATCCCGATGGGCTCTGCGCGGTGCATCACGTGGGCAGCTTTAGCCAATCGGCTTTGGACAAGTCGTAGGGGAGGGAGACACGGAGGGAGACAAGATGGCGGCGGCGGCGTCGCAGGGCGGGAGAAGCGGCGGTGGCGGAGGCAGTAGTGGGGCTGGCGGCGGCCCCAGCTGCGGAACAGGCAGCAGCCGCAGTGGTTTGTTGGATAAGGTGAGGAGCTGCGTCCTGGGGACAGTCTAGAGCCCTGGGGATGCCCAGGAGGGGATGAGCCCACCGTCCCCATCCCCGCCCCCCTTTTCTGCGGCTTCTTGACGAGCGCTCCTCTGTAGCCCACCAACGCACGCTTGTAATCTGCCCTCTCTACACATTCAAATCCAAGCCTTCTCTTTGGGTCATCTCTTTTCGCAAGTGTGCTGGTCCCTAACACTGGCCCCCACCGCAGCTTCTCAGAGTTATGGCTATATTTCACCGTAAGGATCACGTTTCTATTGTGCTAGGAGGCCCACTCTTGAAAAAGCCCATTTCACCAACGCGGAAAACTGATCTCCCAAAGAAATTAAAAAGAGTGTTCCCCAAACTTCCACCGTCACCCTCGCGTGTTGCTAGAGAGTACAAAGAGTTCCTTGGCCTTTTACTCACAAACGTTTCTAGGCTATTTTTTTTTTCATGATACATCAAATAATGAAATTCGTATGTTGGCTTCCTTGCTGGGCTGACAGGAATCCTTAAGATAATTTTTCCCTTTTGCGTTCCCTGCCTTTCTCTTTTATTCCCAGCTAGCTGCCTTTCCACTCTGCCTACCCATCCTTATCCATAAGGTCTTAAGGGAAGGGGTGGGGGGCTGCTCCTGCATTGACCTTCTTGCCCTTTGCACAGCATCTTGGAAGAAACAGCTGTGTGAAAAACAGGCCTAGTATTGGTTCTGCCTCTAGCTATGTGACCTAAAATATACTTGTTCTCCCCATGTCTGTTACTCATCTGCAAAATGAGGGATTTAGCCTAGATATATCTTACGGCTCCCCCTGCAGAGTTCTCATTCCCAGCTGATGTGATGAGGGTGGAGCATGGTGCTTTAATATAGTAAACCTTTTTTCTTTAAACATTTGAATCGAAAAGCTTTCTGATTCCTCTGTGCCAAACAGATGGCTAGTGCTTAAGAAATGAATACCTGATCATGTTGAGGGCTTCCGGTCCTGCATATCTTCCTACATAGTAGGCAAGTGCTCCACCACTGAGCCACATCCCCAGTTCTGCTTGTTTTTGTTTGTTTTGTTTTGTTGTTTGTTTGTTTGTTTGTTTTTGAGGGTCATTAGATTCAAATTGAAAGCGTCTTGCTGTGTAGCTAAGCTGGCCCAAACTCAGAACCTCCTTCTGTCTTCTGACTACTCTCACATTCTTCATACTTCTTGAGAAATAGGGATGTGTTCTGGGAATTGGTTGGCATTTTGTGTTCAAATTCACCCTTTCTATTGGGTGCAGTGCATCTCATAGCTTGTGCTGAGCCTTCCCAGGGTGACTCTTCCCTGATTTCCCTCTGCTTGGGTTATCACCAGCAAACAAACATGAACGTTCTGCCAAGGCAGAGATTTCTAAACACAGTGCTCTTTGGTGTCTGTGAAGGTTTGGTTTCAGGATTCACTGCATATTTTTTGGTATCCAAGGATACTCTGATTGTTCATAAAATGACATAATATTTGTATATAAGCTACATACCCTCCAGTATACTTTAAATCCCCTTTAGATTATTTGGAATACTTGCTGCAAAGTAAGTGCTATGCAGACAGTTGTTATACTATTACAAAATATCTGTGAGTTCAGGACATACAAAGGTTTTTTTTTTTTTCCTTGAATATTGTTTATACATGTTGGGCTGGTCCTTGCCTGTGCAATATTGATAGAGAGAGCTGACTGTAGTATCTGGCACATTGTGTTAGGATAATTTGGCCTTTAAGTATCTCTGCTATTGGAATAAAGTATGAAGACTGTCAGGTTACTTAACCTTAGTACCTTTCCCATCCTTCATCTGAAATGTTGAGTCTCTGGCAACTGTATGACAGGGCTTGGGAACAATCAAGACAATATATATCAGCTTCTGCACTCTTTGAAGTATACTGTGTAGTGATGGAGGGAAATAGCAGGTTCCTATTATCAGAGTACTCAGACTAGCCAAATAGGAAGTGGCGTATTCAAAGTAAGTATATTTAAGGAAACACATGATGTATTCAGAAGGTACTTTTTGCAGAAATTCAAATGAGAGAGAATGGTTCTTGAGATCTGATAGCTAAGAGTGAGAAGCCCTGGGTTGAAAGGCTTCATGTGAGTAGAGTTCAGACGTGATTTTGAGAATGAGAAGAAGAACATGTCAGGTAAGAAAGTCTTAAGTTATTTATTTTATTTGATGTATTGTGGTGTGTGTGCACATGGGTGTGGGGGTCAGAGGACAACTTTTGAGAATCAGTTCTCTCCTACTGTGCGGGACCCAGGAATCCCTTGAGGCTTGGCAGTAAGTATTGTTATCCGCTGAGCCATCTTTCTGGGCCTCAGGTGAGTCTTTCTTGAGGAAAGATATACAGAATACGATGGTGCTTGAGGTTTCTTAGTAGGGTTACTAGGAGGTTCTCTACGGAAACTCAGCGATAGTAGAGTTAGACTGGAGAGGGGTCACTTAAGTGGGAGGGGGATGTAAAGGCTTTTGAGACTATATAAAGTGACTTTAGGAAAATTATTCACATAATTCACAGAATTAGACACATAGGAAGGTCATAGACTAGTATATAGGATTTCACAGAAAGAAGGGTAAGTTTGAGTTCTGGTGTAGCATACCTAAAGCCTTGGATGATGATTCATTACTGAACTTGATTTTCTTTACCACAATAAATATTGTAGGTATTCTCATTATAGGCTTGTGATAAAGATTAAATTATACAATACTGGTAAAGTTCATTTTAAAGACCTATATAAAAACGGAATGGCAAGGTGATGAGATCCCCTACTGGGGTATCAGAAAGAGGTAAAATGTTCTCACAGAGGAACATTTGGAAAATTATTCCAAATGTTCGTTTTGTTGAAACAGGGCCTTACTGTTGTAACCCAGGTTGGTCTTGAAATTTGGGGTCTTTCTGCCTCAGCCTGCCTAATGGTGAGCTTACAGGCATGGTCCAGCATACTTCCCCACCCCCAACTTGGAAGATTTAACCAAGAAATGAGAGACAGAAGAGGGAAAATAGTCAAGAGCTGTTTAAAATCCCTTTTCCTGGAAAACTGCCTTTCGGCTTACATTGACTTGTTCCCTTTCTGAATTACAGAAGAACTAGTGCCCCTGGGAGTTGACTTAGTTCTACCGGTTTGTATTTTTCTAGTTTCCTGTGAGAGTTTCTATACACTGATCATCGCAAAGCCGGTGCTTACAGCCCTGAATTTAGCGAGAAAAATGCCACCTCAGTCTTAGAAAGAGCTGTAGAGGATGTTGCTTGAAGTGTCTGAAGAACCCCTGACTGCTGAGGTGGAGAATCTGGGGACTTGTCCTGAGTGCAGCAGGTCTGCACGAACGGGGAGGTTTTGTTCTGAGGGAGTGAGGATGTAGGGTGTGTTCAAATGAGGATGTTGCCTTTATAGAACCCCTTTGATTTGATTTCTTGCCTTTTCTTTTCTCCCTTTGTGGGAGGAAGGTCTTTATTTCCACACCCATCGTTTCACTTGCCGTGAAGAAATGGAGTCAAGGTGTACGAGTGTGCTTCTCGACTTCTCCACACTGATGTGGGTTTCTGCTCCTCAGAACCGGACTTAACAAGTGGCACCTGTTTCCTTCCTGACTTTAAGTTTGCAGACCTGCCCTTCCCTCTCGAAGTGACTGCACTATCTTTGCCCCACAGTTGCCTACGCTTTTGTTCTGTATGGCAGCTGGAAAGGGCAGCTCTTTCCCAGTCTGTTTGGGCTACTAAAAATTGGTATGGTGCTTAATGTTTCCTTTCTTTTCTTTCGTCCTTCCTTCCTTCCTTCCTTCCTTCCTTCCTTCCTTCCTTCCTTCCTTCCTTTCTTTCTTTCTTTCTTTCTTTTTCTTCCTTCCTTCCTTCCTTCCTTCCTTCCTTCCTTCCTTCCTTCCTTCTTTCTTTTTTTTAAACTGTTATCCAAACCTTTTTAACATCATAACCTGGATTCTGTCTCATGGTTGGCTTCTCAGCCTGACCTTAGAACACAGCTTCTATATCTTGGTTACTGAGAACATAGCTCTGGGGCCGGCCTTGCCAGCCCCTAGCATTGAATTATGGTGCTACCCAGATGTGTATTCTTGGGCCAGTTAACAAATCTCTTTGTAACTCAGTTTCTGCACCTGTAAAGTGGAGCTAATAACAGTTTGTGTTAATTGACTAATTTTTGAAATGTGGTCTCTGTAGCCCAGGCTAGCCCAGAACTGTCGGTTGTCTTGCCTCAGTCTGCTGAGTGCTAGGATTACAGGTTCCCTTGGTGTTTACCACTCAAATTGGCAGCGTGAACCTGGGAGAGTGGGACCTAAGAATGAGGCTCACTAAAGTCCCCTGCAATAGCCAATTTTAGTCAGGGATCAGATAGTTTAGACTATGAGGTGAACAACCACAAGGACAATCCTACATGGCAAAAGCATGTTTTCCATAGACGCCTATGACTAACACAGCTGAAGTCATCCTCCGTTACACCGGGGAGGACCGTGAAAACACATTCCAAGAACAATTCCATATTCTGAAGAGACTGAGGTCACAAGACTCATGTCTTATTTTCTTGGAGATTTCTCACAAGCACTCAGAAATCCCCCACACCAGACTATATTCTGACACCTTGGCACTGCATTTAACTTTGAGGAGTTATCAAACTATATTGCACATTGGGGATGCCACTTTACATTCCCACAAGGAATCGAGAAAGGAATTTCTAGTGTAGTTGCAGTTTCTAAACTGGTGGCATGTAGTTTTTAAATGCGTGATTTGCCCCCTCCATAGACTAAGGACTCACATCTCACATCTTTCTGTTTCTTGGGGTTGTTGTTGTTTTGTGTTTATGTTTTTTGAGACAGTCTCACTATGTAGTGCTGGTTGGTCTGGAACTCTAGAACTCACTGTGACCAGCCTAGCCATGAACTCAAGGAGATTTGTGTCCCTCTGCCTTCTGGAGCATTGGGACTAAAGGTACATACCTAACCTTGTTGTTTCGAGGTAGTATCTCGTATTTTAGGTTGGCCTTCAGCTCTATGTAACTGAGAATGATCTTGAACTTCTAATAGCTAGCCTGCACCTCCCAAGTGCTGGGATTACAAGCATGCTCTGGTTTATGTGCTAGGGATTGAACCTAGGCTTCCTGCATGCCAGGCAAGCCCTCTACCAGCTGAGCTCCAGCTCCAGCTTCCTCATCTTACCTCTTAATCACAGAAGTCTCAGTGTGAGCCATTTTCAGCCTTAGAGCTCAGATGTATTGGCATCAGTTGTGGGATATTTAAATCCATAGACCCCCATGAACTAAAGCTGTGCCCACAGAATTGCAGTAGTGTAGGCTTCCTGAGCCATGGGGCCAGGCTCCTATATAGTTTGGGACCATGGAGAAAGCAGTTGGGGGTCGGGGGTGGGGGGAGTAATCAGTGTCTCTGGAGTTGCCACTAATGTGCATGTTCATAATTTAACTGACGCGTCGTAATTTCTAACCTCCAACTAACTCATAAATACAACCACTAATAAGCACTCCTACACCAGTAATTTCCATTACAGTATTTCTTGGCCCTAAAAAAAAAAAGATTGAAATTAAAGGTTCAGTGTGCTGCTAAGAGCTGTAATCTTGTCTTGGTGATACCATGGGTTTTCAAATTGCATCTAAATTAAGCAACTGCATTCTAAGATACTCATCATTTTCTTCCCGTATTAACGTTTTCCTTTATTTTTGCACTTGTTACTCCTGATCTTGCTCAATGTATATAGATGGAAATTGAGGGTAGACATATTTAAACTCAAGTGGTCAGCTCAGCTTCTGAGTATCAGTTTCTGTCATCTCCTTACTATAGGTTAGAAAAATCTGGAGTCAGAGGTAAAATATAACAGTAGAGCTTGTACATCTCAAACCCAGCATACACAAAGGAATATTTATCCTTTTTCCTCCTCTGTTCCTTCTCTTGGGAAGTGACGGGATGGTGCTGACAAGTTGTCTAAGCCCTAGTTCTGATAGGTGGTCACCTGTCTCTTGTCATGTTACTTTTGACTAGTATGTTACTAAGTCCATCCAGTCCTGCTGTAAGTGTTCACTGTTCGTCCACTTGCTGGTGCTGTATTGAGGATTCAGGTTAAAAAGGACCCATCTAATTTATACATTAGTAGCAGAATTATATAATTATAGATTATATATGTCTCTGGTGTTACCTTTGAGATTTGTCTGTGAGACGATTTTCAAAATGAAACCAACAAAACCCCTTAAAACACATAAAGTTGGTTGATATTTACACACTTAAAATCTTACCATTTCCTGCTTAGAATCATGGTTTACGTTTAGCCTTGTAAGCATTTGGTCCCTCAGCCGTGTGCCTTGTTCCTACTAACTGGCTGCTTTGCAGCTTCTATCCACTTTCTGAACTGGAGTAGACAAAAAGAAGGGAGAGAAAATTGGTGTTTTTCTAAATCAGAGTGGGATCCTTCCATTGATACATTGATGCTGTCACCCCCAGTGTCCATCTCACCAGAGTGAGGGGAGGAATCATTTGAGTCAGGCTAAAGAACTCTGTGAAGCAGTCCAGTGCGGTCTTCATATCACCACATACTTTCTAAAGAAAAGAAAGTGTACCTGCTACGACGTTATACTCAGGACTGTTTGTTTGCTTACCCTAATGACCAGTGTTTTCCTTTGTTGACCCATCCCCAGCCCTTAATGCCAGAAGATGCTTGGGGAACAGAGGCTGTAATTCCCAAATCATTTAATTCAGAAAAATGACTTCCTGCATTGTTTATATATTTTTCAATACGGAGAAGTATTTAAAAACTTCCCTAAGCACTTGAGAAATGGGATCCCCAATGCCATGCCTGCAGTGAAAAGTCTTTGTAGAACTTTCTGCACTGGAGAATCATAAGTGAAATGAGTCTTGAGTATCATGAAAATCATCGTGTACCCTTTTTCTGTGAACTTGTTAGCTAGGTATTTCTGACCTCCAAAGTGTGGGCAAGGACAAGCATGCCTTGTTCCTCTCAATAAAAATGATTTCTAGTAACCACCATGACTCTCTCATGAATATGAATAACTTGTATAGTTATAGTATAAACTCAGAGTCATGATCTGATCCAGTTAAGCTATTAAATAATTCCAAATCAGTACTATGACTGTATTGAAAAGATGGCAGGAGCAGGAAAAATAAATATATATGTGTCAGGAGAGTTCCCCAAGACTAGTGCTATGTTAGATAAACCATGAGACTCAGCATATAATGCTGCTTGTAGTAAGATCTACCATAGACCCATAGGGTGGAGTGTATAGGAAACCAAGTGGTGTTCTAGAGTTCCTCTGCCATTAGAGCTCCCAAAGACATCCCTTCAGTAAGGAGAGTTAGGACAGTCCGTGTGAAGTGGTGTCTGCCAGGGAACATCATTAGACACACAGTGCTTGATTTTCCGTAGGGCTGGTTAAGTGGGTACCTTACGCCAAGTCTGTGCCAGATTCCTAGAAGGAAAGGTGTTTGGCATGGATCACGTTGTTGACAGAACTTAGACACAGGGAGCTCTTTTAGCATGTAGGGGATGTCTTATATCAGTGCAGGGAACTGTAACAGCCAAGTTGTCAGATAGCAGGCAGGGACCAACCTGGAAAATCTGCCTTCCTAGCTAAGAGTGGCAGTCCTTAGGAAGACTTACATTAATTGCTTTCCACATATTGCCCTTAGTCATAATTCATCCTGTGAGGTCCCATGTGAACCAGACTTGCCCTTTGCCTTGTCTCTGTGTGTATGTGCATGCACTTACATATGTAGGTGTGTGTGTGTGGAGGCCAGAAGCTGACAGTGGGTATCTTACTCAGTTGATCTCCACCTTTTTGTTGGTTTTTGAGACAGTCTTTTATGTAGCCTTGACTGGCCTGGAACTGTGCAAATCAGACTGGCCTCCTAAACTCAGGGAGAGCTGTCTCCCTCTGCCTCTGGAGTGCTGAGATTAAAGGCATGAGCCACCATGCCTGGCTCCACCTTTATCTGAGACAGGATCTCTTACTGAATTCAGAGCTCACTGATCTCCCAGCCCCTGCCTTGTCTTTTTGTTCTTTTTTATTGCTCCTGTTCTTAGTGTTTAGGAAGACCAAGGGGAGGGGAAAAGATAACATGAATAACAGCAGGAGAGATGTAATTTGCATACATTTTAGATGAGCAGTTTTTGAGAATGATGGGAAATGGTAACAAAATGGAAATAGGAACTTAATGTCAGTCCCGCGTGTTCAGATATTTCTCTGTGCTATAGCAGAGAGGGCTAAGGTTTTGCATGCATACAAAGTAAAACGATGCATCCCTCTCTTCAGAAACCAAATGAAAACCTTTCTCATGATCTGTGTAATCACTGGAAAAGTTCCTGTCCTCCCTGCTGAAGTTTCTCGAACCAGGCAGTGCAGTTAGAGCTGAGGCTTATTCAGCATGTTAATGCTGCTTCTGCACCTTATCCCTGGAAACTGCTGGGAGATTGTAGAGCTGAGTTCCATTTCTGGACTGTGCTGCACTCAGTGATGTGTGTCTGAGGCAGGGGTCTATGAGAATAAGTCCTCTTTTGGAATGATAAAAATTTGTAAATGACTTCATTATTTCACAGATAATGCATACAAATTCTTTGGGATTATTAAAATAGAATATACTTGACTGAATGCATATGAGCTAGCTGTTTGGATAAAAAAGTTGTTATTCTTAGTTCAATATGTAATTTTAAAAATTAACTATGTTTGATTAGTAGGCTAACAGATTATGAGAATCAGTATTAAAAATGTCACCATAATTAATTAAGAAAAAATTTGTTTTATAAGACACTGATGGGAAAAGATTTGATTTAAAAAGGCTTTAAATATAGCTAATTTAGCATCTGGTCAGTGGCTAAAAGTGCTTGCTGTTTTTGCAGAGGATCCAAGTTCTGGTCCAGCACCCTGTCAGGTGACTTACAACTACCTGTAACTCTAGCTCCAGGGGATCTGAGGGCGCGCACACATACACACACACACACACACACACACACACACACACACAACATGCACACTGACTAATTTTACACATACACACGTAACATTCAGTTTACATTTATTCCTCCTTACAGACTTCACTTTTCTTATTGTATATTAGTATATAGAATCACAGCTTTGTAAAAAGGTTGATAAGGTAGAAGTGTTTTCTGTCTTTCAGTAAAAGAATCCATTCTCAAGCCAAATGATTGTGAATTGAAAAGTTAGTTAGTGAGCCAACCCAGGGCCTCATGCATGCTTGGCAAACACTGTCTCCGAGCCGCATCCCTTCCCTGGTTTCCTCTCCAAGTTGCTGTTGGTCATAGTATTTTATCAGAGTAACAGAAAGCAAAGTAGGACACTTGGTTTATAATTGAAAATGTGATGTTTTCAACAGATTATACTGGATTTGCTGTCTTAAAGTTACAACATGGTAATAAAGTATTCAAGTTGTTCGCAGACAAAGAACCTTCCCTCTCTGTTAGTGTCTGTAAATCCCCATATCTATATTTGCTGAATTTTGTGCTTATAGAATGTTAGGGTGAACAAAAGCAGTTGTTTTTTTTTTTTTTTTTTTTTTTTTTCTGCACTCATCTGTGGTTAAATGGGGGTGGGATATATGAGTTGGCATAGCACATGTACGTGTTTTGGTTCTAGGCTGTGGGATTTGAGTTTTCTGTGTGGAAACTTGCACCATCCATATGAGAACCCACCTGATTTTAGTGCCTAGTCTCAACATCCGAAGACAGAGAATGAATATTCAAATACTCAGAGATCTGAAGAAAGTAGCTCATTCTACTTTGTAAGGTGCCATGTTTTCTGATGCACGGTTTTTCTATTTGTTTTGTAGTGGAAGATTGATGATAAGCCTGTAAAAATTGATAAGTGGGATGGATCAGCTGTGAAAAATTCTTTGGATGATTCCGCCAAAAAGGTATATTTTTTGTAAGACATTCATGAGCATGTTTTTAGCCTGTGGATACATCTCACAGATCTCAAAGTTATAAAATGAGCCAGAAAAGGGCTTCTAAAATGATCACAGACTAAGTAGGAGGAAGTGTGTTTCAACATGAATGTTGGGGTGTCAAGAAGATTGGTAATTCATTGTTTTGAGATTAATTAGCTTAGAACACAGAAGTATGGGAAGGTAGACTATTCATCTATGGAGGGTCCATTTGCAAAAAGAAAAGAAAATGTTAGCTGTGTCCTATGAGAAAAGTTGAGAATTTAAAAACTATATAAGGTACTGCCAGGCACACTTGAGGCCAGCATGGTCTACAGAGCTAGTTCCAGGATAGCCAGGGCTACACAAAGAAACTCTTGTCTCCAAAAAACAAAAAACCCATCTGGGATTCTCTAAAGAGGGTTTGAGCTTCTTTGTTTAGAGTGGTAAGATGTTAGTCGAAGAGAACATTTGGTCATTCCTGCAGTTCATGACTTGACTAAGTGGGGATCTGTAAAAGCAAGTCACAGCAAGGATGCATCGCTGTTCCCTTCCATCCTGCTTCTCACTAGGTACTCCTGGAAAAATACAAGTACGTGGAGAACTTTGGTCTGATTGACGGTCGCCTCACCATCTGTACCATCTCCTGCTTCTTTGCCATAGTGGCTTTGATTTGGGATTACATGCACCCCTTTCCAGAGTCCAAGCCAGTTTTGGCTTTGTGCGTCATATCATATCCTTTTTTTATGCTCAGGTTTGCTTTTTAATAACAGTTCAAAAATATCTGCTGTTAAATCATCCTTGCTTTCCATAAAAGCTTTGATTTTAGGGCTTGCTAATGTTAGAATTAACATTAAAAATCGTACCTGTAAATTCATGCTATATCATTGATATTCTGTATTTAATAAGGTTTTTATTCTATATACTTAGTTATTAACTAATAGGGGACCTAAAGCAAAAACACACGATGATAGTGACACCCAGCTCTTTTAACTCATTGGATTTTTCCCCTTAGACTGGGTTGCTTTAAGCCGTTTATTCCTGACTATTCATAGAAAAGCTTTAGATTTTAGAGGTTTGAATTTGTTTCCTATTTTTCTTTGAACCTGAAGAGCTGGCTGGGGAGGTCCTGAGCATGAGGTGTGGATTTGGTCCGTGTTTCAGTGAGATTGAGGACTGCTGGGGCTACAGAACATGAGTTTGAAATCCTACACAACATGGGTGTGAAATCCTGTACAACATGAGTTTGAAATCCAAGGTGTGTGTGACCTTAGGCTAAAAGGAAAAAAATGTAAGTAATACCCATTCAGAATTGCCAGAGTGAATGGCACACTGGATGTGGTAGCATATGCTTGTAATTCCAGCTCCCAGGATGAGTCAGGATGATCATGAGTTTCAAGCCAGCTACCTGGCAAAACCTTATAGCATTTAAAAATTAGAAAAAAAGAGGGCTGGAGAGATGGCCCAGTTAAAATATTTGCTACACAAGCACAAAGACCTGAGCTTGGGACCCCAGCACCCACTTAAAAGCTGGACAGAGCAGCACAGGCTTGTAATCCCAGTGCTGAGGAGGTGGGGACAGGGATCCCAGGACCATCTGGCCAGCCAGTCCACCTGAATCAGTGAGCTCCAGGTTGGTTTAGTAAGAAACCCTGCCTCCAAAAATTAGGTGGAGACACCTAGTGTTGACCACTGGCTTCCATACACACATGCATGTCTTTGTGTACCCATACATACATGTGCTCCATGTGAACACATACATATGCATATACCACACACAAATGAAAAAGAAAAAAAAAATCAGATGGGAGATTTTATAGTATATTTCCCAAATTCAAAGAGTTCAACTTAAGATTTCTCACTTTTTTTTTTTTTTTTTTTTT
>CABHPP010117748.1:0-28794 GCA_902168425.1 Peromyscus attwateri | reverse complement strand
TGGTATATTACATGCATATTTAATTCATAGTTATAAAATCCCATTGTAAGTTGAGAATTTTGCCTCTCCTTTTTATGATAAACATAGATTACTTATATGATTATTGCATAGATTATTTCTAAGATCCTCAATGCAAAGAGCTTTTATTATAGTCTTAATTACAGAATTTATTTGCATTCATAGAATGATTTCTCTGTGGTCCTCCACTCCCATCTCTTGTCCCTTAGTTTGTATGACTTTTACACTTTGTAACTTAAAAAAATATATAATGGATTTTTTTTTTTTTTTTTTTTTTTTGGTCCATCAAGATGCCTCTAGAGGTGAAGGCATTTGCTGTCGAGATTGATGATCTGAGTTCAGTGAGAGAACTGACCCCCACAAGTTGTCCTTTCACTTCCATACCTGTGCCTTGACATAGTTTTATACATACACATTTCCCCAAATAAATAAAAAGTGTAAATTTAAAAAACTAGAGATCTATATCCACATTAGTATGTGAAATTCTGAAATTCTGCCACTAACTGAAAACATTTCTTACAGACCACCTTCCCAGAGCTGGAGAGAGAGTGCGGTGGTTGAGGGGGCTTGCTGTACTTGCAGTAGACTAGAGTTTGATTCCTAGAACCCATGTCAGGTGGCTCACAACCATCTGTAACTCCAGCTCCAGGGGACCTGACAAACTCTTCTGGCTCTCATGTGCACATACCTACATGGACACACACATATGCTCATAATTTTAAAAAATAAAATAAATCCACTATCAGAGGCGGTTAGCAAGCCATCTTAATAAAGCATCTGATTAAAAATAGTTTTATACAAATAGATGGTTCCTGGACTTGGCAACAAGTGACCTTTGACTCTTCAATAATGAGATTAAATATCCTAGTTTGAAATTTTCGCTGTTGAAGCAATCCAGAAGAATATACCGTAAGTTTTAGAGACCATTCTCAAGACAGTGACAGCAACCCTGTTACACAGTCTCCAAAAGAACTACTTTGACAGTATTTCAGTTATATTTGTTTAAAGCAAAGTGTGATCTGAAGTTCATGTTTTATATATAGTGCTACCACTGTAAATAACTGCTGTGTGCTACATGGCTATATATAGAAACCCCATGACAATTCTATTTTTGTTTGTTTGAGACAGGGTCTCAGTAGACTGACCTTAAACTTGTAGTAGTCCTGATTTAGCAACTTCCACGTGTGGAAATTATAGGTGTGCTCCCCCATGCTTAGCTTCATGACAACTCTAAAAGTTCAGTATTCTTATTTAGAGATGAGGATACTTGGGGGGAAAATGAATTTATTAAATGCTGACATGCAAATCCAGGACTCTCTTAACTCCAAAGTCCTTATGCTTCACACCATATTTCCTGCCTTTCTAGTTCATAAAACTTAAATGACACTCCATGCAACATGTTAGTGGTTGAATGTAAGTTAACACTGTCAAACCGTGGAATAATGTGTCTGCATGTGCATTAGGCATAATTGGTCTCACAGTAGACTAAATCCGAAATCACTTTGACATTGGTTGACTATATATATTTTTTATTTTACATGTGTAGGTGTTTTGCCTGCTTGTATGTCTGTACCACATGCATGTCTGGTGCCCAAGGAAACCAGAAAAGGGTGTCAGATCTGGAACTGGAGCTATAGAATGTAGTGAGCTGCCATATGGGTGATGGGATTCAGACCCAGGTTCCCTGCAAGAGCATCCAGTGCTCTGAATTGCTGATCCATCTCTCTAGCCTCTGATCCTTTTTTTAAAATAGAGAAATAAGCACAAGTGATAACGAAGTCATGAGAAGCAGGGTAACAGGACATTCTTAGACCTGTTGTCCTTCAGTGTAAAAGATGAGAAAGCCAATTTGTCCTGTACCTTTTGTCTCCTTTTTGAGGTGTCTAGAGAACTAACCAGAGAGAGCCTTGTTTCTTTTAGGTACATAAATACAAGGGTTAAAAGGAAATAACTAAATTTTCAGTGCTTTAGTGGTAAGATAAAACTTACTTAGGACTGTCAAGAATTTTTTTGTGGCTCTTGAGTGTTGTCTTTGCATATTTGTATGTTTTCCCCTTAACATTATTTGAACCTATTTTGTGATGATGGGGATTCTGACCATTTATACCTCATACAAGGAGAAGAGCATCTTTCTTGTGGCCCACAGAAAAGATCCTACAGGAATGGACCCTGATGATATTTGGCAACTGTCCTCCAGCCTCAAAAGGTAATGGCCATCCTTGGTTCTTAAGAGATTCTTAACGCCTGGCATTGGGTTTGCCCTGGGGTGTTGTCATGATCCACAGTGTACTAGTTTGTGTTTGTTCTATGCTGATCGCAGTGCTAATCATGTAAAGTGGAGGGATGAATGAGCTGGTAGATTTTTCCTACCACTGCAGTTCTGAGGTTCTTTATCATAGAAGATACCCTCAGGATATGCTTTGGTGGAAGACTGGAGAATGATTGTCTTTTTCCTTGTGGCCAGTTAACGAAAGTCAGAGGTTGGGTTGGAGGAATGGCTCAGAGGTTAAGAGTGCTTACTGCTCTTAAAGAGGACCTGGGCTTGGTTCCTAGCACCCACGCAGTGACTCACAACCAGCTGTAACTTGAGTTCCAGGGGATCCAACATCCTCTTCTGTTTTGTTTTTTGTTTTTGTCTCCTGCATGCATGTCGTACACATAAATTCATGCTGGTGAACACATATACACATAAGATAGATAAATCTTCTTTAAAAGATCGAAGATGTGAGGTTAGTTATCTTTCAGGAGCCTCCATTTAGCGTCTGTGTCTTCTGACTTCATTCCGAGTGTGCTGAGGAATATCTGGCTTGGTGCTTCTGTATTACTCCCCACAGTCTGGAGTCTCGTCTGTCTTGTGGTAGCACATACAGGTGTTCATTGGTATCCAGAACTGGGTCCATGTTCCAGTGAGTTTGTTTCTAACTCATGGCTTTTGATAAATTACGTAAAGTGAAGTTTAGTGAGGTAAAAAAAATAACTCCATAGAGTTGTTAGGAAGACGAAATGCCAGTTATAGCAAATACACATCCAGCATTTATTATATATTAGATAGATATTTGTTACTTTTCTATTGCTTTGATAAAACACCATGACCAAGGCAACTTACAAAGGGTTTATTTAGACTTGTGGTTCCATCCCCATCACAGCTGGGAGGTTTGGCAACAGGCATACACGGTGGCTGAAGGAGCAAGCTGACAGCTTACGTCTTGAGCCACAAGCACAAAGCAGAGAGAGCAAACTAGAAATGGTGCAAGTCTTTAGATCCTCAGAGCCCATCCCAGCAATATATTTTATCCAATAAGACCACACCTCCTAAACCTCTCCAAATAGTGCCACCGACTGGGGACCAAGTGTTCAATTATCTGAGCCTATGATGGCATTTTCATTCAAACCACTGCAGTATTCTAAATGCATTACTTCATTTAAACCTTAGAACACATATTTACAGTTAAGAACATGGCCTAAAGGATTGAGCTCAGAAGTGGTAGAGAATGAATTTGAGCCTAAGTTGTGCACAGATTTCAGGTTTTTAGTCACTGACTAAAAATACATGACACACTTTGTTAGCATATCCAGGCCATCACATCGTAATTACTCATACTGAAGGTAAGTAACACCAGCACCGGCCCCTTTCTGGCAGTTTGTGGAGTAACCTCTGAGGAAGAGGAACAGACTTTCATTCTGATGTTACAGTTGAGTTCTGCTATCTCCTGGCAGGGTTGCTACCTGTTTTTTTTTTTTTTTTGCCTCAACCGTTAGAGAAGTCTGCCCTTTTCACCAGGCCACTAAAACAGAGTTGCATAATTCTAGAATCCAACAACATTGATTTCATTATTTTCATCCAACTTGTGTTGTTGTTGTTACTGTGGTTGTTGTTGTTGGTGGTGGTAGTGGTGTGTGTGATTTGCTTGTGTGCACCTGTGCCATGGTACATACAAGTATAGAGGTCAAAGGATGCTTCTTGGGAGTCAGTTCTCTTCCTCCTACCATAGGATCTGAGGATCAACTGGCAAGCACTTTCTTTGCTTTTTTTTTTTTTTTTTGGAGCTGAGGATCAAACCCAGGGCCTTGAGCTTGCTAGGCAAACGCTCTATCACTGAGCTAAATCCCCAACCCCCTGGCAAGCACTTTCACCCACTGAGTCATCTCAGCTGCCTTGTGTTGTAACCGCTTTATTGAGAGAAAGTTCATCTACCATCCCATTCACCCATAAGACATTTAAGTCAATGACTCCTAGTGTATTTATAGTTGTACCTATTACCACAGTCATAAAAACATTTTCTTCACCTCAAAGTGAAACCCTATACCTTCAGTGATTATCTTCTATTTCCCCCATTTTTTGCAACCTAAGTAATCACCCTTCTGCTCTCCTGTCCAGAAAAGAGACATTTATAGATATTTCATGTGAATGGGATGATAATGGCTTCTTTAACTTAGCCTAGTATTTTCCTTTTTTCCTATTTTAAGACTTAAAATTTTACCTGGTTTTTGAGAATTTCATATAGGTGTGTATTTTGATCATATCCACCCCCTATTCACTCCCCAACTTTTCCCAGACACTTCTGCATGTCCCCTTCTCAACTTCATATTGTCTTCATAATCCACTGAATCCAACTAGTGCTGCCTGCTAGTAGGATTACCCACTGGAGCATGGGCAACCTATGAGGCCACACCCCTGAAAACAGCAGACTGTCTCCCCAGCAGCCATCATTGCCCGTTGCTCTCAGCTAGCAGTGGGGCCTCATGAGCTCTCCGTCTATGCTGGAATCTTGACTGGCTTGATCTTGTACAGATCTTGAACAGGCAGCCACAGCGGCTGTGAGCCCATGAGTCCAATGGCCTGCCATGATCAGAAGACACTATTTCACAACATAGCATGTTTTCAAAGTTCATCTCTGTTGTAGCATATATCAGTAATCAGTACTTTGATCCTTTCCATGATTGACTGATAGTCCATTGCACAGATATATTATATTTTGTTAACCTATTTCAGTTGAAGGACATTTGGATTATTTCTACCTTTTAGATTTTATGAATGATAGTGCCCATGTAGTTGTATGGATCTGTGTCATTTCTCTTGGATAATGTACCTAGAAGAGGAATTCATGGATCGTGTGGTTACTTTGTTTGATGAATTGACAGTCTGTTTTCCAAAGTGTGTGCATCATTTTAAATCCCACTAGAAGTGTGTAAAAATACTGACTTTCTACATTCTTTGCTAGTTTTTGTCAGCTGCTGGATTGTTGGTAGAGAAAGAATCATGAATGCTTCTTGCTCTGTCATGCTCTGCCTTCACAGTGGTTTAGTATAACAGTGCCTGCTTCTGCTGTCCTCTACAGCTGCCAGGTCATACGATGTGCCATGGCAGTGAAAGTTTCGCAGATGATCAGTTGCCATATTCAAACTTTGCACAGGCTTTAACTCAAGTGTAAAGAGCCTTTGGTGAGTTGTTCTTCTGCAGTTAGTATATAGTAGAAACTTGCCCAGCAGTTGGAGTTTTCTTCATCTGCCCCAGTGGCATCTCCATATTTCTTCATACCCCTCTCAGAAGCTAACAGCATTTGCAGTTTGCCAACTTCTCTAGTTGCCCAGTGACTCTCCATTTAAACTGACTTATTTCTGGCTTGATTAATTTTCTGTCTCCAAGATAAACTGTTTGCCCTCTTTCTGAAGAAGGCTTTCCTGATACATGTTAGTCTAAATTAGGTATTCCAAGAATATTTTTACTTGCTAGTGTTGTCCATGGAGCTATAGTTAAATTTATTTGTCTGTTGGTAAACTGTAAACCCCATAATACCATTCTCCACAGCATAAAACTCCTTACCATTCACTGTTCCCAAGAACAAACAGGCAGGGATTGTATCATTTATCTCTGAGTCCTCAGACCTCGCCCAAAGTCGGAGATAGTATAAATGTGTCGAAAAATTTGTTTGTATTGGAGCTAAAGAGATGGTTAAAAGACCTGGCTGCTCTTCCAGACAACCTGGGTTTTGGGCCTCAGCACCCACATGGTGGCTCACAATACAGCTCCAGGGATTCTAGTGCCTTCGTTTGGCCTCCACGGGTACCAGACACACAAGTAATACACAGACATGCATGCAGACAGAACACTCGTGCATAAGAAATAAAAATAAATGAAAAAAAATTGGTTGTGTGAATGACTGCAATGAACCTAGCCTCAGCTGTAGTGTGACCTCTTCATTTGCAGCCAAGTTATTATAGACCATCTATAAAATCTCCCATAGCTTCTCCATCTGAATATTTCCCGTTTTTCCTCCTTTAGTGAAACCTGCCTGTGACTGGAAGATACATTTCCTCTGTATGAAAGTGGTGGCTGATGTTTGTCTTGTAGTCCTTGTTACCCTGATGGCAACATGGAGCTGGATTTCCCCTTCTCCACTCACTTCTTCCTACTCATCCTCAGTCTCCTCCCCAACATACCCACTTTGAATTGTACTTCTCACATTTTGCCATTTCTGTGCTTCACCGAAGAACTCTTCCTAACAATAACTTGACTCAGGGCACTCTCTAATATATGTCCTTTTGTGAGTCTCAGTATTTATATGTTTGGATAGATGATTATTGCAGAATTGTGGTCTGTTTTACTCACTGTCTTTCAATGATGTCGTTTCCTACTGTGTGTTCAGCATGTATTTCCATGGGGCACATCCTAGTCATTATCATTTCTCCTTTAAAAATTTCTGCTCTGAGCATCCCACTCTGATCACTGGTTGCTGCTTTCCTGGCTGTTGTACTGCCCCCGTTCATTGAGCCGACCACCTTCTCATTGCCTTTCTTCTCCTCACGTGGCTTAGATCCCTTTGGAGGATCTTATATGCTTCTCCATCTGTCCCCAAACCTCCTGTGCATCACCTCTTGTCTTTGCTGTTGTCTGTGCTGAGGAGGCAGAGGTGGTCAGAGGCTCCCATCCCCTCCATCTGCATGCTCCTTTCTGTCCCTTCTCCTTGATGTTTTCCTTGCTACTAGATCATTCCTTCTGACATAGAAGCAGGTTGTGATTTCTCCTAGCCTTAAAAAAAAAAAATTCCCTCCCCTTTGTCCCTCATACTTTCTTCTCAGTTGTCTATCACTGCTGTCATCTACTTCCTCCCCCATTGTCACTTGGAGCAGCTCTTACCTTTCGTCCCTCATCTTAGCCTGTAGACAGAGGCTTTTCTGTCCCGCCACAGTCCACAGCCGCTTTCAAATGATCACTCAGAGGCTTATATTACTTATAATTGTTCGACCGATGGCTCAAGATTATTACCTAGCTCTTACATTTAAGTTAAGCCATTTCTATTAATCTTCGTTCGCCATGTGGCCCGTGGCTTACTGGTGCTGTGGTATCTTGCTCCTTCAGCATCTGACTGGTGTCTGCCTTTCTTCTCCCTGTATCTTTGCTTGGATTTCCCACCTGGCTATAACTGTCTTGCCATAGGCCAATGTAACCTCTTTATTAACCAATAGTAGCAACACACATTCACAGCATACAGAATGATCATCCTACAGCATTAGCCTGTTAACAGCATCTGACCAATTGGTTACAGTTTCCTCCCTGTTTTTTTTTTTTTTAAATGAGTCTTCTGGGGTACCATGTTCTTCTAAGTTTCTAATTACATTGTGTCTTTTCTTTCATCTCCTTGTTTCTTTTCTTTTTTCCTTTCTCTAAATTGGAAGTGACATTAGGGCTTATTCCTAGAACTACTTTATACTTGAGAAATCTTTATGTAGCTTTTCAAGACTTTAAATGTTGCCTATATAAAGATCTCTAAATCTACATTTTTATCCTAGACATTTTTTCTGAACTGTAGCTATATCCTGCTTTCTGTCTGATACTGGATCCTAATGGGCATCTTAACATGTCTAAAACTCAACACCCTTCCCCATTATCCAGCCCACTCTTGCCCCAATTTTTCCTCTCTGGGTAAGTGACGGTTTTATTTCTAACAAGTCCAGATCATTTGGACTCCAGAGTGCCTCTAGTTTGTTAGCTCCACAGTTACCAACTAACTCCTCATGTGGGGTGGACCCTGCAGCGTCTCTCCCTGCTTGTAGTCATTGCCTGCAGGGCAGGTAAAGCAAGTTGTCTTCTACATACATACATACATCGCATCCACTTAATCCTCTGTTTGAGATCTCCTGTTCAGGAAAAAGACTAAATTCCTAGGGACAGCTTAGCAGTCTGTATGTGTGTGTTCCATATATGTGTGTACAAACACTCCCGTCTCCTGTGACCAGTACCCTTTTTCTTTATTCATCTTGTTCTTTTTCTGTTCTTCAGTCATCCTAGGCATGTCCTCGGGGTCTCTGTCTGCTCTGGTCCCTCCACATGGCATACTTTTCTTGGATAGTGTTCAGTCATCCTAGGCATTTCCTCGGGGCCTCTGTCCTTTCTCGTCCCTCCACATGGAATATTTTTCTTGGATAGTGTGTTCTCATCTTCATTGGGGTTCAGTAATTGTACCAGGGAAGATATGTCAGCATATCTAGGGAGGCATCAGATTTGGTACCTTAATTAAGCATAATTAGTATAATAATTAGCAGTTAGGAAGCCTGGGAGTAGGTCTGTCTGTCTGTCTCTCTGGGTGAGCGTGGCGGGGTAGTCCCTGTATCCGCAGTGCCAAGCTTATCCCCACCTTTCAAAAGCACTTGGTGAGGTATGTTACTGCTTGAGTCCCTGTTGGTTTTAAATTGATTTTTAAAGTTAGCACATAAAGTGGTGCGTTTTATTGGGGCATTTTCATATGTATGCTCTCATCGGTCTGTCTCCCTCATCTCCCTGCTACCCTTTGCCTATTCCCTTCCTTCCCCTTAAATAACCCTCTTCTGCTGTTGGGCATTCCATTACCGTCGTCCTTCACCCTAAGATCTCCTCAGTTTCCCCATCTGTTTGGTTTTTGATCTGTTCTCTTTGTCCTGATGCTTAGGTTTGATGACAAATACACCCTGAAGTTGACCTTCATCAGTGGGAGGACAAAGCAGCAGCGGGAAGCCGAGTTCACCAAGTCCATCGCCAAGTTCTTTGATCACAGCGGGACACTGGTCATGGATGCATACGAACCTGAAATATCCAGGCTCCATGACAGTCTTGCCACAGAAAGAAAAATAAAATAGCCAATTCTAAAAGCTCTCTTTCTGCTGGATCATACGAGTTACTGGTGGGTAGGGAAGAAACAGAAAGCTTAAACTTGGTCGAGTATGAAATGTTCAAAAATGCCCCTGTTTAGTCCACTCTGGATAAATAGAAGTTCCTAGCACAGATATGCAAAGTTGTATCTTTGACCACTAGCTATAGCCTCCTTGGTCTGCTGGGTGGGTTTTTTGTTGTTGTTGTTGTTTTCCTTTAGAAGCATTTTTTGTGAAAGCCGAGCATACTTTTCCTTTGTACTTACTAGTACTTTATTTAGTACAGATTTGTGCCATGCAGCGTTTGAATGTTCAGTTCTTAAGAACTGCTAACCTTGCTGGGCGGAGGTGTTCACCTACAATCCAGCACTTGGAAGGTTGAGGAAGTGGGGTTGAGTTTGAGGCCATCCTGGACTGTAGAGCCAGGCCTTGTCTTGGGGAGTGGGTTTTGTTAACTTGTTGCTGACTTTGTGTTAATCCCTGCCTCAGCAACTATTTCCTTCAATCCAGGATACAACTTCTTATGTATGAGAGCTTTCCTTTACACACCATTTTTGTGGGTGTGTATATATATTTGACTTGGGGAGAATTATTTTAAAAAAATACAAACTAGCTTTTTGTTTAAAATAGACCTGCCTATTACATTTTGTGCTCTTAACCAATTAAAGAAGCCAGTGGCATTTTTAGTTTTATATTCTCTATGTTTTCCACTAGTATGTTCCTATTGATTTGTTTGTGCCCTTTATTAACTGCCATTTTCTAAAATTTTTTTCAATAAATGAAAGAAGATGTGAAAACGTGGAGTCCTAGTCTTGAAAGAAGGAACAGCACAGCAAGTGCTTTACTACTTGTGATGGAGTCCCTTCTAGGCTGGTGAGAACCTGGAGCCAGGGACTCTTAGTTCTAGGGATAGCAGCGACACTCAACGCTGGTTTTGTGCTCTGGGCACTTTATATGCATTGGCTTTCGGATGCCCACAGTCATTCTAAGTGGCAGCCACTGTTCCTTACTTTACACAGGAGGAAGCTAAGACACAAAAGTTAACAGTTTGCCACACAGATGCTTCTAGAATGGGAACTTAAATCTTAGTAACCTGGCTCCAGAGGTTATGTTCCTTCAGAAACAAAACAAACAGTATTTTTTTCTCCAGCATTTTCCCAATTTCTGGTCAGAGAACTGGGCGCTTGACCAGGTCTTGTGACCCTTAGGAATATTATACCTCTAGACATTCAGGAGTATAATTCTAAGTCTAGTGCCCAAAACTATATTCACTTTATGAGAAAGCACCTGGAGAGCACTGGGAATGTTGTCCTGTCAAGCACTGCCCAGTGGAGAGTGTGAGATAAGACTGGCCAGATGTTGAAGCCTTGGATTCTCTTCTATACTCTTTCCTATAAAAGCCTTTGGTAAGTCAGAGTTCCTTGAGCTTCCAGTCTGCCCCCGCCACCCCTTGTAAAAGTCATAATGCAGGGCTGAGAAGGTGGCTCATTTAATAAAGTATTTGCCATGCAAGCATAAGAGCTGGAGTTGGCCCAGAATCCATGTAAAAAGAAGCCAGCTGTGGTGGTACATTTGTAATCCCAGTAAAACGTTCAAATAAACCCACTTAGGGACTTGGACTGCAGGGATCTTACAGTTTCCCCTTGCCTCAAGCCAGTTTAAGCAGTTTAGATGTATTGAGGAAGCAGTTAGCAGCCCAGCTGATTGGTGCACTGGTGGCGTTCATCGTGGATAATTGTCAGTCACATGAACCAGAAACACTCTGCAGGCTCCAGCCTCACGACCGACACTTGGTGAGACTGCAGAGTATCTCCTGAGAGCTGGAATGGTGGTTCACTGCAGCCTGTTTGGGCTGCTGCTGGGCTGCTGCTGACCCTCTGGATCTGTGGCGCCCTTCCTCCTGGAAACCCCGGAGCCTATCACATCCTCCTGTTTTTCAGCTCTTCTCCTGCCTCATTGGACTTAAATTTCAAGCAGAAAGAACCACTAAAGAGAGGAAAGGCCATTATTTGCAAATTTCTGCTGCTGATACTATTTATTGTTTGTAATACTTTCATATGTATCTCAGAGACAACACTTTTTGCTTTAGAACTTCAGGGAATGGAAGAAGTTGTGAAATCTCTCTGATTCACTCAGCCTTCGAAGACCTCTTTCACTAACTGCTTTTGTCTATTCTTACTAACCTGACTGTGCCCAAGCCTTGTCTCCACAACAGACACCACAGGACAAGCTGCTACAGTCACGCTGATTTTTATAGAGTATACCTGCCCTCGCTGACCACATCCTCTGTTATTAAATAGAACAGTCTGAACGCAGCTAAGGGTGCACATGTTTAGTCTCTTCTGCTGTCTGTACCACTTTAAGAGTCAACAAAGATTGTAAACCTGATTATAAAGCTGGATGTGGTGATGCACATCTGGAATCCCAGCACTAGGGAGACAAAGGGAGGAAGATGGCTGTGGTTGAGGCCAGCCTAGTCTACCTACCTAGCATGTTACAACTCAGCCAGGGCTACGTGGTAAGACTGTCTCCAATAAAATCCCTGCACCTGATATTCTGGTGGTGTCTGTGACCCTCTTTCTCAGAATATTTTGAATTCCCATGTAATTGCCTGATAGGGAGGTGGTTGTAGAATCTGAGTAGTGAGAAGTTCAAAGGTAGTTGCTCATGAGGTGAGGTCTTGGAGAAAAAAGAACAAACCAAACCCCAAATAGTAGGTGGAAAGAAATAATTAAGAACAGGCCAGAATGGGCTGGAGAAATGGCTCAGCAGTTAAGAACGCTGGCTGCTCTACCAGAGGTCATGAGTTCAATTCCCAGCAACCACATGGTGGCTCACAATCATCCATAATGAGATCTGGTGCCCTCTTCTGGCCTGCAGGTATACATGCAGGCAGAACACTATACATAATAAATCTTAACAAACAAACAAAAAACAGGCTAGAAAAAATTAGGAGTTTTAAGAATCAGGAAAAGATAGCAGGAGGATCGGGATCCATCCCTGGTACATGGGTGGACTTTCTGGAGCCCAGTGCCTAGGGTGTGACACCTTGCACAGCCTTGGTGCAGGGGGGAGGGGCTTGGACCTGCCTCAGCTGAGTGTGCCAGGCTTTGCTGACTCCCCATGGGAGATATTGACTTGGAAAATGTGGGGATGGGGGTGGCTTGAGGGGGCAAGGCTAGGGGGTAGGAAGGGGGGGGGGGGAAATCTGTGGTTGGTATGTTAAGTGAATAGAAAATTTCTTAATAAAAATTTTGTAAAAAGTAGATAAGATTTCATATATAGAAGAACCAAAGGCTAAAAGAAAACAGCTCTGATAAACACTTTCAGCAAAGTGGCGGAATACAAAATTATATAAAAATCTTAAAAAGCATTAAGTGTATCAACAAACATGCTGAGAAAGAAATGAGGAAAACAATCCCGTTCACCCTACCCCCCCCCCATACACCCCAAAGCCCTTGGAATAAACCTAACAAAAGAAGTGAAAGACCTTTACAGTGAAGACTTCAAAACACTGGAGATACTGAAGACCAATTATGCTTGCAGATTGTTGTAAAGTGGTTATACTAAGGAGAAGTCTGAAGATTCAATGCAATCCCCATCAAAATGCAATGTTATTGTCACAGGAAAAAAATCCTAAAATCCATGCAGAAACAGAACACCTTGGATAATCAAAGGAATGCTGAGCAAAAAAGAAAAATGATTTCAAGTTGTACTTTAGAGCTGTAGAAACAAAAACAGCACAATACTGGCACAAAAACACATAGCTCAATGGAACAGAAGACCCAGATGTTAACTCCTGCAACTGCAGTTACCTTATAAGAAAAGTGTCAAAATACATGTTGGAGGAAAGTGCATTTTCAACAACTGGTGCTGGGAACACTGCATATCCACATGTAGAAGAAGGAAAGGATGCCATCTCTAGCTCTGTACAAAACCAATTCCAGGTGGACCAAAGACTTTAATGTAAGATCTAAAACTGAAACTTAGAGGGGAAAGAGAGAAAACACTTGATACAGACACAGGAAAGGATTTTCTGGATAGAACCCAATCAGGAAGCAATGCCAACTATTGACAAAAAAGAAATGATGACACTAATTTAAAAGCGATACAGTAGAGGCGATAGTTGTGTAGAGAGACAGCCCGAAAAAGTGGAGTAGAATCTTTGCTAGCTGTATTTCTAACAGGGTTAATATCTAGAAAGAACTGAAATAAATAAATGTTCTGGTTTCCTTACTGTTGCTGTGAAAAAACCATTCTGACCAAAGGCAACTTAAGGGAGACCAGTTTGTTTCACCTTATAGGTTATAGTACGTCACGGGGAAATCTGGGTGGGGACTTGAACTCATGGGGGAGTGCTGCTTGCTGGCCGGCTCACAGCTTATGCCTAGCTAGCTTCCTTAGATAACCCAGGACCACCTGTCTAGTGCTGGCACTGCCCATAGTGGGCAGGCAGGCAGCCCACAGGCTAATTTGATCTAAGTGATTCCTCAATTGAGGCTTTCTTTAGATGACTCTAAGCTGTGTGACGTTGACAAAGCTAGCTACAAGAGATTAACGAAGCAACCAATCAACAAAGGAATAATGAACAGTTCTCAGAAGATGAAATACAAAATGGCCAATAGATATACAAAAACATTTTCACTCTCACTAGACATCAGAGAAATGAAATTGAAAATACCTTGCAATTCCATCTGACCCCTGTAGGACTAGCAGCCATTTAAAAAAGAACAGATGGGCTGCAGAGATGGCTCAGTGGTTAAGGCCACTCTAGAGGACCCAGTTTGTTTCTCAGCACCCATATGAGCAACTTACAACTGCCTGTAACTTCAGCTCCAGGAGATCTGATGCCTTCTGGTGTCTGAGGGCATGGTCACTTGTGGCATACATATACATAGATATATATCAGTGCTTTTAAAGAATAAAAAATGTTTTTAAAAAGTAAGTGTTGGTGAGGATGAGGACAAAGGTAGCCATTATAAACTGTAGTGAGAAACTGGTCCAGCTATTATGGAAGTCATTGTGGAGGTTCCTCAAATGAAAGGATCTATTATATGACCTACTTCTGTCACCTCTAGATATTTACCCGAGGGACTCGGTTAACACATCACAGACATACAGTATTAATAGTAGCTTAGTTACAGAACCAACCCAAGTGTCCAACAAGAGAGGAACAGATGTGTTATATACACCTAATGGATTTTTTCAGCTATACAGAAGAACGAAATTATGTCATTTGCAGAAAGGTGATGCAGCTGGAGATAATCACGTTAAGTCAGATGTGAGAGAAAGTTTTCTGTCACTTATGGATAAGCTCTTGTATGTATTTATGACGTGAAGGTAGAAGTGAGACTCTGGAGGAACAAGGAGGACTAATGGGAGAGGTGAGAAAGTTTAGGAGGCAGGGGTGTTTTGTATGGTACATATATGCATGAAAATATCCTTATGTAGAACAAATGAATGTCTAATGAATACACTTGATGAAGAAATGTTTAAATAATATGAAAAAAATGGAATCCACTCATGAGTAACTCAGTCACCATTCCAGTATTTCAGGTTAGGTTCTGCCCATGAAGCAGGCTGTGGATGGAGTTTGGCAAGGAACTCAGTACAGATGGTTTAGAGAAAGAAGGCGACAAGCAAAAGGTGCAAAGTTTAGATATGGCGTAAGCCTGCTCAGGTGACCACCCCTGACTGCTGACTTACTTTGGAGATAAGTTGACTCAGAATGGCCCGATCTTTACACCCTCCTATCAGTTACTTCCTTACGTTGGATGTGAGTCAATCTGGGAAAAGGGCTTGACCACAAGAGAGGCGCTTTCTTCAGCTGAGGAAACCCTGAACCATCCGATGTGATGACTGACGCCTGACAGCAGTTCCTGCAGCTGTGGCCACAGGCCTTTCTTGAGGAAGGACCTGCAAAGCATGTCCCAGCATCTATCACAGTAAAACCGTTGACTCATCCGTTGGCAGAGTTCTCAACCGATAATGAAAAGTCTTGGAAGTGACTGAATCATTTCAGTATTTTAGAAATAAAATTGTGTTCTATAACATCTTGCTATGATAAATGGGAGCCCTTTTGCCAACCTTTAAAGGGAAGACAGTGGTCATTTTTATTTCTTTCTCCAGTGTGTTTATTAATGAGAATTCTACCTTCAGGAAGAGCTATCTCCTTCCTAGTTTATTTGTACAACTATTCATATCAGTTTTGTTTTATTCTAGGAATTGTAGTCTCACTACCAGTATCTTCTAACCATGTGGATCCCAGCTTTGGCCGTTGAGGAGCCCCTGGGAGAGAACCCCTATCACTTTGTGACCTTTATGCGCCGCACGGTGTCTCACACTCAGTTTGTGTTTTTCCTGGCTCCACTCTGGGATTAACTTATTTTACAAGGAGCCTGGTCCATATTGTTAGAAACTGAGGTCTGGGGGCTTGGTGCTCCCTGTCGGGAAGATCGAAAACAACTACAAAAACAAATCCCGAATGTCACCTAATGTGTGGTCACTGGTAAAATCGCCTCAGTGTCTTTTTAGAACTGATTCGTTCAATCTAGGATCCAAACAAGGTTGATGGCATGGCATCATTTAACACATTTTCTACTCCCCCTTGTGTGTGCATGTGGTAGGGGTGGCTGGGGACTGACCCAGGGCTAGGCAAGCACCCTATTACTGAGCTACACCTCCAACTCTCAGATTGGTTGTTAGCAATAAGACTGTATATAGGAGCCCACATGATCACCTGTTTGCCTCTATTTGCCATGCTACACGGTGAGCTCAAATGTTTTTGGCTTGATGCATCTAACACAAAAATTTTACACTGACTATCAGATGGTTCTAGTAGCCACTGGGTTATTGAAATATGAGGAAATTGTCTAATTATTTTATTATTATTATTATTATTATTATTCTAAAGGAGAACATTGAGCCACCTTGAATACGATTTGTATGGGGAAGGCTTTATTCTGCCTTCTACTTGTGTTCTAGCTTGACTCTCGCCATGGCAGCTTCCTGAAATGACCAGAGCCCTCTTCTCCATATGTCAACATATCTCACAATATTTTAAAGGTTTTTCTTTATTTTATGTGTATAAATGTTTTGTCAGCATGTGTGAATGTGCACCATGCGCATGCCTGGTGCTCTCAGAGGTCCAAAGAGAGTGTCGAATCCTGTCGAACTAGAACTAAGGATGTTTGTGAGCCACCATGTGGGTGCTGGGTCCTGAACCTGAGTCCTTTCAATGACTGGGCCATCTCTCCAGCAACATGATTTAGAATTTTAAATATTTAGTCTACTCCTTTGTTAGTTGTTATTCTTTTCCACCCACTAAATACACAGGGTATCAATATTTAGGCCTAAGTACCCTGGAGCTCATATTTAAACCAAGCTGGTTTAGAACATGTGGAGGTTCCCTTATGTCTGCTTTTGCAGTTGTTATTCCCACATTTGGTAGTAGAATCCTCATTAAGTGAGCTCTTCTGCTGTGAGCCAGCTCCTCTCTTCGGGCTGCCTTGTTTTCAGGTAAGGCTAGACACCATACGTCTATGCTGTACCTCTTCTCCCCTCTCCCTGAAGTCCGCCGTTTTTCTGTGGCGTACTGGTTCTTTTAGGAGGAAACAGTTTTATTTTAGCTCAGTGTGGTTAGGTTAGTCTCTCATAGTTTTCCTTTAAAAAGGAAAGAAGAAAAAGCTCATCATGTAATTTTGTGTTCTCAGGAAAGCCCATCCCTTCGAACTGTTAACTCATGACATGTCTCCCAGCTCTATAGTCACTGCATTTCCCCTGACTCACAGATTCAAATTCAGTACAAGTTCATGGTTTTCATCCTCCAAGTTAGTATTCCACTTTTCTTTTTATTTCTTTTGCCGAATTCCTTTGTGTTACTTGGTTCTAACACAAGTGACTTTAGATTGTTTCTCACCATGTGACTCCTACTCAGAAGAATCCAGCAAGTTCATGTCAAAGAAACAAGACCCCGTATTCCTATGCTGGAGCAAGAGGGGGCAGGCATTCGGGAGAGAGACTCCTAAGACGACGGAAATGAAATAAGAGGAACAGATGCCATGTTCCTTAGTGGGCAGGGCCCTGACCCTTGTCATCGTCACAGGCAGAGGTGGAGTCCAGGTCCCTGTGGAATCTGTCTTGTGGTGAAGCTTCGTGTCTTACTATAGTTAAACCCACATTTGGGGATGTGATTATTAGTATTATAAGGTCAAAGTATCTATAGTATGTCTTACTGAGTTCTATAAGCCAAACCCAAGTCCCCCGCCACAGGACAATGCCATGACGCTAAATGTCCCAGTTCTAATGCTTATAAGTAACCACTGTGGATTTTGATGCCGATGTACTCCACAGCTTGTTTTTGTTTGTTTGTTTTCTTTATTTTCCTTTGAGTCTCCTATTTCTGGTAGCCTTAGTGACCAGACTGAGTCATTTGTGGCTCTCTTTGTCCCCATCACTGGCTGACCCTCTTAGATGCTGCAGTGTCTCAAGAGGGGCCTCTTCCTTTTTTGATTGGAAGTAGTGGGGGAGAATGGGGTGGTCCTTGCACATGACTGTGAAACAAGAGAATGGATTCAGTACTCAGTGACAGATACATGTATGTAAATGTGGGTAGACAATACATAATAAATTGTCTACAGTACTGGAGAGTGAACCTAGGATGCTGTACATGCTAGGCACGTGCTCTACCACTGAGCTGGTTTCTCAGCTCTGTTTGTACTATCTTGTGATAGCGGCTTCTTGATAAATTGTTCAGGGTGGCCTTAAACTCACTCTGTAGTCCAGACAGCTGAAATTTACAGTCCTCCAGCTTTAGTCTTCATCAGATTAGCTGAGTTCACAAGCCCTGTGCCACCAGGCCCTGATAGATACATACATTTTGGTACATTTTGGCAAGGGGAGTGCCCACGGCTTTGTGTGCACACACCCTTCCACCCCTGTCTTCTTTGTAGTCCCCTCGGAGGCCCGGAACCTTTGCTAGACAATTAGGCTGTCCAGGGACGTTTTAGGCGGTGATACCTTCCACAGACCAACCGACAGATAAGAGCCTAGAGAAGTGAGCAGGGCGGGCGCTGCGAGGTGAGGGGCGTGGCCAGGCCGGGAAGATTGGCACCCGCCTGCTGCGGGTCACAGTCCTCGGGCGCCAGCTCCCCTGCGCGTCACTTCATCCGCGCGCGGTCTGGGTCTCTTTCCTGCCAGCTCCTGCTCGGCGGTGTCTGGGTCTGTCTCTGCATTCGCGGGTTTCGTCGCCGCTTCCCTGTCTCCAACGCCCCAGCCCTGCTGCCGGCCCTCCTCCGAGACCCCGCGGGAGAGCCCAGAGAGACGTTGGAGCCGGTGAGCTGGGGTGGGGGTCACCCCGAATACGGCCCAGGACTGTGGGGACCTGCGTCAGGAAGGAATACTGAGTCAGCCTGAATCAGCTAGGACCTCACAGCTGGAGCGTGTTCTGGGCCGTTCTATTTTTGTTTTCTTCCATCTGAAGCCAAACTTAAGCTGTAGTTTAGAATAGTGGAAACGAAGCGGGAGCCGAGCCTAGGAAAAAGCCTTCTTACTACAGAGGAAGTTGTGGGCGGCCACAAAGGTCCCGAGGTGGGATTTTGAAACTAGGTTTGCAACAGAGTGGTCTTACCTAAGTTTTCCTCCGCAAACAAGCCTTCAGAAGTCGTGCTACACTGTACCCTCTCTCCCCGAGAAAGAGAGCAGGGAGGACTTTGTTGAAATGCGAGAATATGGGACAGCAATTAATACTTAAGAATCCTCTGGTAAAGCAAACAATTCCAAAGCAGACCTGTACGTGACTCTTCTCAGTCCCCAGTTCTCAGCACATAGTTTGGGTGAACCGTTTAGGTGTCAATGCCAGGCCACTGTGTTACCGCTGTCATCCATATCATTCATAATTAATGAAAATTAATGACTAATGGTTGAGGTGATGGCAGAACTCAAAGTGAATTGTGAAAAGGTCAACATTCATAATAATTAAAGATATCTATTTGCATAGTGCCTTAAAGTTTTATAATGTACTCTTGAGTGGTCCTCATAAGTACACATTATTCGTCTTCAACAAATGAGAGCTAGCCACGATGCCTTACTCTTGAGGCTGGGGCATGAGAATCACAAGTTCCAGACCGGCCCAGGTGCTAAGAGGAGGAGTTGTTATTGCTAGAATAATGCAATGCTTAAAGATGCAGCTTTGTACCGGGAACACACCACTAATGTGATTTTCTTGTTGTGAAAACACCATCAGTGTATATGCGCATCTATATGGCACAGACTACAGCATGGCTAGGCTGTATGGAATATGCTGCCGCCAGCTGATAGAGCATGCTGTTTCACAGAAGTTGAGTAGTTAGGTATGTGCTCCAAGATAATGACGGGAAGTGTAGTACAATGCATGTTCAAGCCAGCAGTATAGCTTATTGTCATTTCAAGTTTTATGAACTGTACACAATTGTGTTATATTTTTATATGACAGGCATCACCACAAACATGTGAGTAATAAATATGTAATATGCCAGGGCTGTGACACTGGTGACTAAGATGTCTCTAGACAATAGGAATTTTTCAGCACTCTTATACTCATATGGAACCTGTAGTGTGCAAAGGGTCAAGGAAAAACACTGCACCTGCCTACACCTGAGACCTGGGCCAAGGAAAAACGCCCTGATTTGAGCCCCGACCAGAGCTTGAAATCGCACCAATCCCTGAGTTTGCCCCAGAGTCAGGCTGAAGAATCCAACCAATCCCTGAGCACAGAATCCCACCAATCCCTGAGGTCCCTGAGCTTGAAATACCTCCAATCCCTGAGCTTGCCCCAGAATCAGACCACAAAATTCCACCAATCCCTAGCCACCTGTAAAGCACCCCTCTCCCCTCAAGAAATCCTATATAAGCTCTGTACCCTGTTCAGTTTGCTGCTGATCTCCTGGATTCTTCCTTCCCAATAAATCTCTTAACACTTCTCCTGAGCAGAGCAGAGCTGAGCTGTAAAAACTTCTCTGGGAAACCGCCCCCCCTCCCTGCTGGAACAGAGCTGTTACACTTGCATTGGGGAAACCCTTCCCTGGAGCAGGGCTGTAAGCTGCTACGCTTACAGTGACTTTGTGGTATTCCTTGGCTTCCAACTGCCAGGATACCTTTCCATCCGAACTGCAATGCTTACCGGACCCCCACACATATACAGTCCATTATTACATTTTATGTAGTGCATGACTGCAGTCATATATCAGTTTCAGGATTCAGGAATAATATATCACCTGTTTGGCATGGTGACACACACCTGGAACCCTAATACTCAGGAGGCTGAGGCTCAAGGATATCAGGTTCAAGGCCAATCTGGGCTACACAGTGAGACATTAAAAAAAAACAACAACAACAACGTAATGATTTATAACTGAAAACTAGTGACATAGTGACTGCCATGTATTGTGCTCCTATTGTGCAATAGGCCTTGTAACAGCTACTTGAGGCCCTTCCACTCTTTCTGTAGCATTTAGTTCATTTTGGAGATGAGGATCCCAAAGCAGTAGAGAAGTGAAATGTACGCCCAAGAACCTGGAGTGGTCTCAGCCAAATCTTCGGTTAAGCATTACCAGCAGTGTGACTCAGGATAGAGATGGGCTTAGGACGAAGTCCAGTGGTGCATGAAAGGACAGAGCCTGAATGCGGAGCATAGGTGTGCTCTAACAACATGCAGACAAGATAGTCCACACAGTCTTGCTGATGCTGGTTCGAGCCCAAGCCTGGAAGGAAGGGCAGCTTTTCTTCTGACTCTGAGGCCACTCCCCCTTCCCTTCTCCCAGTAGTGAGCCACAGTTCTCTCAATTTAGTGATTGATTGATGAGTTATTCGTATGTGTTGCTTGACTCGAAGGGCAGAGATGGACTGACGCAGTGCAACATCACCCTGTATCTCATTAGCCAGAACGCTGCCTGAGAGGCTGTTCTAAACTCATGATGCCATTCCTATCAGAAACTCTACAGTGGATCCCAATAGGATCGGTACCACAGTAAGGTGATAAAGCCTGTCAGGATTTGGCTCTGCTGGGCCGTCTAGTCCTATCTTTGCTCATAGGTTTTGCATTCCAGCTCGTCACAGTCACACCACTCTACTGAAAGCCTACACAGCTCACTGTTCCCTGTTACCAAAAGGCTTTGCTACCACCCACTCTGCTTCTTACCCCATCCCTTTGCTAACCCAGTCTATACTCTTTATATTCCAGTTCATTTATTCATGCATTCATTCATCCAGCAAATACTTGTCCGGTGCCTATCACAAACCGTGCGTGGCTCTGGGTGAGAAGATATAGTCCTATGTGTAAATAAGGGGCACAATGAAGAAACCACCAAGATGGCTACCTCATGGTTAGGGGGAAGGTTTTTTTTTTTTTTATTGTAGATAAGAGAGAGAATAACCAGAGGCATCTGGGGGAATCTAGCCATGGCTACCTCTAGGGGACAGAGAGAGGAGCAAAGAGAAAAAGGCAGGGAGAGGAGGAGATAAGCAGTCGCCAGGGCTATGGGAGCAGAGAAGATAGCAGAAATGGCGGGAAAGTCCTTCCAGTTACCAGTGGTTACGCTGTGGCGGGAAGAGGGCCGGTTAGCTGGCACAGCCTGGAACTACTGTGGGCCTCTGATCTGCTGGAGGCTTGTTAATAGAGAACTAGATGCCCTCTCCGGAAATTGGGGGGGGGGGAGTATAGGAGAAGATAAGAAAGTAATGGCTCTTACTGGCAAACAGAAACCCACTTTACAAGGTTTCTGAGGAAAATCCTGAGTGTTTCCCAGGTCAGAATCCAGCTGAGTGCAGACTACCATCTTGGGGGGCTGGGACCTGACACTGTGGCGCTTTCATTTTGTAGCATGCGTTGTATGTGTATAATATATGAGACCTCAGAGAGTGCTAAGTCCTGTGGAGAAACAGGCAGAGAACAGGACACGGAGGCGGCAAGGGTGCTGTCACTCACCCACTGGATGATATCTGAACATAGCTGAAGCCGCAGGAGGTGAGGTAGGGAATTGTGTGGCTGTTGAGAAAGCATGTTCCAGGCAAACTGGGTCACTGGCTTGGCCAGTTACTACCTTCTCAACAAGTCCTTTTCTGGGGCTTTCATCTGCACAGGTGCACCTCTTCTGCTCTCCTGCTTGCTCTTGTGTTAAGATGGCACTCACTTCTTGGTGTTTATCTGTGTGCAGATCGGCTGCCCTCCCCAGTTGTTCTCAGCTTGAAAACAGGTGGCTCCTCAACACTGCTGTAAGGGCCTCATATATGTAGGCACTCAGAAATGTTTGCTGAATAAATAAAGAGGGACTCATTGGCCCAGCACTTTTATTTATTTGTATATGTAAATTATTTGTAAGATGGGCCTTGGGTGACAGATCATTTGAAAGAAAGTTAAATCCTAGACCTATTTTTGTCTGTTTGGTCTGAGTCCCTCCTGGGACCTCTGACAAGTGGGATATCTGGACGCTTTCAAAGAGTTTCTGGAGGCTTCCACTCTCCGTGTTATCACAGACCTGCTAGCCTGGCAAATGGCAGATAGAGTATCGCAAAGATCCATGTGGCTGAATTTGCAAGAATGTAATCCCCAAAGGGCTGGAAATAAGAGAAACTCAAACCCACAATAGTTACCCCTTGAGCTACACTTAGCTGGTCACATGTAAAAGTGTGGCTTTTAATACCCTGTCACAGCTGCCCAAGCTGCAGGTCCACCTGCGCTAGAGCACTTGGAACTCAGCTCACAACACCAAGATGCATCCCTGAGAACCTACCCTTCTCTTGTGTGTGCTCCTCCTAGAGTGAACTAGGGGTGAACCTCCTTACTGACACATTGAGTCAGAAGATTGTCCTGTCTCCTGGCCTTCAGGAGAGGGAGAGAGCTTGAGGATTGTTAATCGTGATATTACTCAAGTGGGTTAGTTTATAGTCATCTGAATAACCCTGGAACTCCAAGCCAAGAAATCAACATGTCTGGAGAACAGATTTGTTGACTGAGGGTGCATATTGTTTGCTTTGGGCTGCCGAGGCCATGATGTTCTCTTTATATGAAACAGTGGACATTTGAGCACGTCCATGGCTGGCATGTGCCCTCAGCGGTGAACTCGTGTGCAGACCCCCACTGAACTGTTTACTGTCCTTGCAGAAGCCATGGAAGAAGTGTCACCGTGCCCCATCAACAGCACACTGTTCCAGCAGGAAGACCAGAAAGGGATCACCTACCGGATCCCAGCCCTGCTCTACATCCCTCCCGTCCACACCTTCCTGGCCTTCGCAGAGAAGCGTTCCACAGGCAAAGACGTGGATGCTCTCTACCTGGTGTTCAGGAGAGGGGTGATGAAGGGCCACACTGTTCAGGTGACTCTTCCCAGACAGGGGCCTGGGCCTCATCTTCTCTCCTCAGAGCTGAGTGCGCTTCTGGGTCTGTTCTTTTTCTCCCCACCTTGGCCAGAAAATCTCTGTGTGGGAAGCTGGGGGGCAAATAATAAAAACAGTGGCTTTTCCTGAGTTATTTTGTGCCAGGGATCCAGTGGATTTTAAGAGCCAGTCTGTACCCTAGGCACTGCTGTCAGTCATGATTAGGGGGAACTGGGCAAAGAGTTTGTCATTTACTCTAAGGCATGCATCTCTAATCCAGCAGCAAAACAAACTCGGGCTCAAGCTCCTGAGGCCTCTGTGGTGCATTCAGAACCTATATGGCTGTTCTTTGTTTTTTTGTTTTTTGTTTTTTCTCTATGCCCTGGTAAAACCACCCAGGGAAGGGAGCACCATTAGTTCAACTGTCCTGAACACCGCTTCGTCTCCTAACCTGCCTGCTGTTCTGCTTCTCCCCGCCTGAGCTTCATACTCAAAGTGGGTCCTTTGCTGTGTCACAGTGACGAGGTGACTCTGCTGAGCCGCGGTCCTTGCTTTGAATGACCCTGATTTCCGTTTCCTTCTGAGGAGTTTGTATTTTGAGGACTTTCCAGTCCCTGTTTTTTACTGTATGTCATTCGATCTTCTGTAGCTTGCCAGGTCAGACTCCAGAGAGGCCCAGCCCTGCGGTGACAGAGCCCAGAGGTCTAGGTGTTTCATTTGCTCTAGGATAGGCAGAGATCAAACTCAGGCCATTAAGCTTGGTGTCACGCACCTTCACTCTGAGCGGTCTCACGGCCCCCATCTTTTCCTTTCTCTCCTTTCTTTCTTTCTTTCTTTCTTTCTTTCTTTCTTTCTTTCTTTCTTTCTTTCTTTCTTTCTTTCTTTCTTCCTTCCTTCCTTCCTTCCTTCCTTCCTTCCTTCCTTTCTCTCTCCCTCCCTTCCTGTCTTTCTTTCTTTCTTTCTTCCTTTCTTTCTTTCTTTCTTTCTTTCTTTCTTTCTTTCTTTCTTTCTTTCTTTCTTTCTTTCTTTCTTCCTGCCTCTCTCTCCCTTCCTTCCTTCCTTCCTTCCTTCCTTTCTTCCTGTCTTTCTTTCTTTCTTTCTTTCTTTCTTTCTTTCTTTCTTTCTTTCTTTCTTTCTTTCCTTCCTTCCTTCCTTCCTTCCTTCCTTCCTTCTTTTTCTTCCTTCCTTCCTCCTCCTCTTCTTCCTCTTCCTCCTCTTCCTCCTCCTCCTTCCTTTTTTTGGTAAACTTTTATTGGCTGCTATCATATGTGGCAGGTATCAAATGCATATAATTTGGGTATTATCCAAAAGGCTCCTAGTCTAAAAGGGGAGATAGTTACCAAAAATATGCATAGTGTCATATAGCTGCTATAACTTGTTAGAAGAGTGAGTTTCAAGGAAGGTTTCCCAAAGGAGGTGACATTGGAGTTGGGTATTGGAGATTGATTTGGAAGTCCAGATGAAGCAAAGAAGAACATTCTTGAGAGAGCACAGCTTTTTACAATATCTAGCATTATCTTTTTTTCAGATTTAAAGACACTTTGTACTAGTTGCAGATTTTGTGATTATTTGGGCCTTCAAGATTCTGTCCATTTCAATGTCATAGATTGTTTGCGAAAAGAATTGATGCGTTTAATAAGCTTTGTGTCTTCCTATGAGTAACTCACTATCTCCTTCTCTTCCCCTTGACTAGTGGGGACCCCTGCAGCCACTGATGGAAGCCACATTACCCGGTCATCGGACCATGAACCCCTGCCCTGTGTGGGAGCAGAATACTGGCCGTGTGTACCTGTTTTTCATCTGTGTGCGAGACCATGTTACTGAGCGTCGGCAAATTATGTTAGGCAAGAATGCCGCTCGCCTGTGCTTCGTTTGCAGTCAGGACGCCGGGTGCTCGTGGGGTGAAGTGAAGGACTTGACTGAGGAGGTCATTGGCCCAGAGCTGAATCACTGGGCCACGTTTGCTGTGGGCCCAGGTCATGGTATCCAGCTGCAGTCAGGGAGGCTGATCATCCCCGCCTATGCCTACTATTTCTCACGCTGGTTCCTCTGCTTTCCGTGTTCAGTCAAGCCCCATTCCCTGATGATCTACAGTGATGACTTAGGAGTCACGTGGCACCACGGCAAGCTCATTGGGCCCCAGGTGACAGGGGAGTGCCAAGTGGCGGAAGTGACTGGGAGGGCAGGTAACCTGGTGCTCTACTGCAGTGCCCGGACACCAAGCAGATTCCGAGCAGAATCTTTTAGCACTGATTGCGGTGACTGCTTTCAGAAGCCAACTCTGAACCCACAGCTCCATGAGCCCCGCACTGGCTGCCAAGGCAGTGTAGTGAGCTTCCGGCCCTTGAAGATGCTGTACTCACAAGACCCAAGTGGTAAAGACGCTCCCACTACCCAGAAGCGCCCTCTGCTGGACAGTTCTCTGGAGCTGGAGGAAGGCGTTGGAACACCATCACCAACATGGCTCTTGTACTCACATCCAGCTAGCAAGAGGCAGAGAATTAACCTGGGCATCTACTACAACAGGAACCCCTTGGAGGTGACCTGCTGGTCCCGCCCCTGGATCTTGCACTGTGGGCCCTCTGGCTACTCTGATCTGGCTGTTGTGGAAGAACAGGGCTTATTTGCATGTTTGTTTGAGTGTGGGAAGGAACATGAGAGTGAGCAGATTGCTTTTCGTCTGTTTTCAAGCCGAGAGGTCCTGAGCTGTGAAGACTGCACCAGCCCTAGTAGGAACTAAAGCCAAAGCAAGACTGATGGGTGAGGACCCAACTTTCCACAGGAGGGAATGGCAGCCACAGCCGGGATAACAGGTCACTGATGTCTACAGAAAACCCCAAAAATGAATATTTTGCTCCTTGTATTTTTTTCACTGTTCCCTTTCCAATGAGCCTAGAGGAAATGGTGCCTTATCTTACACAGCAATAAGACTATTGAACTGGGAGTTTGGAGACCATGATGTGGTTTTGGCCCTGCTGTTGACTTGCTTTAGGACTGTGGATGTATCCCCTGACTGTCTGGGCATCAGGTCTCCATTTGTAAAATGTGAAGGTTGATTTGTGATTTCTTGTCTTCCCATTAAGAGAAGAGACAAGAAATTACTTCCTGACCCACAAACCCTGGATTCTGATCTTGAATGAAAGCCAGAGACTTACCTTTTTCAAATGACTCATTGCTAACCTGAGTATGAGGTGACATCCAGGTGCTTTAGCCAGAAGAAAGAAATGGAGTGTTCAAGTTTTAATAAGGAAAATGCCCTTATCCTTCTAATCCCGCCCAGAGCTCTGCAAGTCCTCTGTCCTGGAAGAACTAAGTGAGAGAGCAGAACTGTGAGGCTGGCTGCTTTCCCCAGCCTGGCTGCTACGTTCAGCCTCCCCTTCTGAATCCAGAAAACATTTCCCAGGGAGAAAAATGAGAAACCCATGCCAGCCGCCCTTGATAATGGTGCTTATTGCTCTTGATGCCATGGCCTCCATTAAAGATGACTCTGAGGGGGCTGAAAGATGGCTCAGTGATTAAGAGCACTGGCTGCTATTCTAGAGGACCTGGGTTCTGTTCCCAGCACCTACATGGCAGCTCACAATCATCTATAACTCCAGTTCTAGAGGATCCAATCCCCTCCTCTGACGTCTGTAGGTACTGCATGCACATGGTACACATACAGGCACACACACACACACACACACACACACACACACACACACACACAGGCAAAACACCCATACCCAGTTCTCTTGTTCCTTGGTCCACCTCCATTTTCGGCTCTCCGTTGTTTACTAAGGATGGTTACAAGGCAGCCTGGTGTGCAGACCTTCAGGTTGAGGTGAAAGGGATGAAGGCAGACATACTTCCCTTCACTTTTATGTGAAGCCCCCTGTCAGGGAAGACCTCTTTCCGGTAGGAAGTAAAGAGCAGCCAGGGCCCAAGGGTGACCAGGGCAGGTGACAGGGTGGGGGTGGGTGGGAGGGGTGGGATGGCAGTTGGGGAAAGGGAGAGGGTGAAAAGAGAAGCACTCTCTGAGGGAGGAACTCACTGGAGAGCCCAGCTTTCCTCACACTGTACTAGATTAGGGTAGGCACAGTGGCTCAATTCTGTGGCTGGAGCTAAAGGATGAAAACAGTATTGGGATTTATGTGGGAATGTCCAAGATGGGAGTCAAGGAGGGGATTAATCGCCTGCCAACATGAACGCCACTTCTCCCATGGCCCTTCCTTACCCCTCCCCCTCCCCTTGTGTTTGTATCTACTTAGTGACTAGCTATAAATTCCTTAACCGGGAAAGGCCACTGTGCTTCTTTCAGAAAAAGTCAGGAGAGGATGAAGACTATAGAGACAGAGTGGGTGGCAGCAGCTGTGAAGGGCAGGAGCCGCAGATGTGGGAGCCTGCACCTTTGGGAAGAGAGGCAGGTGTCAGGGCCCAGCTTGAGGGGTGGTGTAGAGAGGAGTGCTGTGGGGAGGAATCAGCTTGAAGCTGTTGTCCTGAAACTGGCTGGAGGGGAGAGACCTCCACAGGCCTGTGGCTCAGCCTGTGGAGGAAGTCCAACCCGAACCGTTTAGCAGTCTTAGCTTGTTCGCAGTTCAGCTAAGTAACAATGACAACTGTGGGCACTCCAGCTCTGCCAGTCATCCAAGTTTTCAGGGCCCTGGAGCCTGTCCCATGCTGTGGTAATGCTTCAGCTGTTTTCCGGTTGGCGGAGTAGAAAAAGCAGGGCGGGAAGTCACACCTGCGAAGGAAAATAAAGCAGAAAGACCTGTAGTCCAGGTGTGGAGAGAAGCCCGTGCAGCCTCTGATCTTCTGCCTTCAGAGTGTCCCAGCCTTCCCCTGCGGTCTTTAGAACGGAGCAGCACAGCACAGTGGCCTGCCACTGGAGTCCCAGAAAACGGAATCCTGTCCACTCACCTGGCTCTGCTCCTGTTCCTGAAGAGTCACCTCAGGACCATGTCCTTTGGTGCTGCATTTGGACCTGTGTCTCTTGGTCATGAGTCTCTCCTCAGAGTGCCAGAAGATGTTATGAAGCTTCAGAGTGAACCTGAGAACCCACAGAGTCAACCTGAGGCTGAAAGATTGATGATCTCCATGCACCCTATTGGGCTGATCACTCTTCTCCAGAGGGCCATGCCATCCCTCTGTACAGCTGGTCACATTCTGAGCCTCCCATTGGTCCTTCCATGGGATGCCAGTATCCGCTGTGTCTTCTAGACCTCTGCTAGGTGGGGTGGAGGAACCCTTGTTCCTCTATAACCCTGAGTCACAATAACTTACCTATAACATGGTTTTTCTATCACATTCTTTTTTTTTTTT
>CABHPP010117747.1:28861-43840 GCA_902168425.1 Peromyscus attwateri | reverse complement strand
CTCTCTCTCTCTCTCTCTCTCTCTCTCTCTCTCTCTCTCTCACTCCAGGGTCTCAGTGTCCCAGTGCATCCCAGGCTGACCTCAAATTCACTGCATAGACAACACTGGCCTGGATCCTCCTGCTTCAATCTCCTGAGTGCTGGGATAACTATACAGCAATCACCATTGCCTGTTTTATGTGGTGCTGAGCATTAAACCCAGGGCTTCCTGCATGATGCTAGGCAAGTACTGTACTAACAGAGCTACATTCCAAGCCCCAGGAATCTAAATCTCAACTGTAAACCATTATTGGCTGCCAGAATCCTAGCATTCTTGGGACTTAAAGGCAAGAAGTCACAGTTTACTAATCAGCTGAAAGAAACCAGGCCATAGGAGAAATGTGGCAAGATCCTCACAGATGGAAGTGTGTCTGTTTGTCTGGCATGAAAAAACATTCTCTCTGGGTGGCCTGAGTTAGACTCACAGAAGAGAGGCACCCTACGTGGCCCTTGCCTTGGCCAGGAGCTTGTGTTCCACCAGGCCAGGGTCCTGAAGCTGACTCAGGGGCAAATAATTCCCATATCACCCTTCATGAAGGAAGCAGTTTTGAAAGACATGTCTTAAGTTTCAAGAGAGGAAGATGTTTAGGTTCGAGGCTTAAACCTTCTTCTGTGAAATGTGTAAACTGTGTTGTGGAATTTGGCTGTGGTGTTTGTCGGACTCAGGAAACAGCATACCTCCTCATTTCTCTGCATAGCACAGAATCAGAGAGACACATGCACAAGCCCTTAGCTGGTGTCAGAATACAGGAGCGGCAGACTTTCCATGGTGTCTCTCTGCTGCCGAAAATTAAAGCGTCTAGTGTAGGAAGCTGTGTGCATTTTGACTTGAAACCTACATCAGTGAAGAGAGTGGCTACAAAACGTGTCCCTGGAAATTAATCAAGAGAAGAAACCACTTTGGTTTTGTTGTTGTTTTGTTTTGTTTTAATAAGATAAAACATGGAAGTTGGACAAGGCAAACCAACAGAAGGAAAAGAGCCCAAGAGAAGGCACAAGAGTCAGAGGCCCACTCGTTCACACATTCGGGAGTCCCATTAAAGCACATTAAAGCAACAGAGGACCTGGTGCAGACCCTGGTAGGCCCTGTGCATGCTGCTTCAGTCTCTGTGAGTTCATATGAGCTTTGCTCAGCTGGTTTAGAGGGCCATGTTCTCCTGGTGTCCTCCATTTCCTCTGGTTCCCACACTCCTTCTGCCTCCTCTTCTGCTGGGTTCCCTGAGCCCTGAGGGGTCAGATTTCATGGAGACATCCCATCTAGGGCTGAGTGATCCAAAGCCTGCCTCTCTCTCCCTCTCTCTCTCTCCATGTCTAGTTGTGTCTCTGTATTTGTATTTGTTCCCAGGAAGAAGCTTCTCTCATGATGTCTGAGTAAGGCACCAGTCTATGAGTATAGCAGAGTATCATTAGGGGTCATTTTATTGTTACTTTTTTTTACAGACTGGTAGTATTTGGCTTTACCTTAGGTCACTGGGCTATCTAGTCTCTAGTTCATGGGCATGAGTTCCACCTCATAAAGTGAGCCTTAAGTGAAATCAGACATGAGCTGGTCACTCCCACAGGCTTTGTGTCACCATTGCCCTAGCATATTTTGCAGGCAGGACAGATTGTAGAGCAAAGGTTTTATGGCTGGGTTGGTGTTTACATTTCTCTTTTTAGCATATTTTGCAGGCAGGACAGATTGTAGAGCAAAGGTTTTATGGCTGGGTTGGTACTTACATTTCTCTTTTGGTAGCTTGCAGAGTACCTTCACACACCGAAGACACTAGAACAAGGGGTGAAGGTTCTATGCAGGCACCAGCTCTATCCCTCCATGTTTAATGAGTTGTGTGGGTATTGTCTTCAGCAATAGGGCCCTGCTGTACGTTTGCAGACAGTAACCTATTGTCTTGGTGATAGCCTGAATTGTTTGGGGATTTCCATGAGACCCTTTTAGCCAACAACTCAATTGGATGTAACCTAGTCCTGGTACTGGAAGTTTCCTTTGGTAACAAGAGATGGTCAGTTGGGACTCATCACTCCCGTTATTGGGAGACCTCATTATGATCACTTTCATATGTTTTAGGGAGTTTCCACTGTACTAGGTTTCCATACCAATCCTAAAGTGCCCCTCAATTCCAGCTGTCTCTCCCCACATTACCTCTCAATCCCATCTTCCCTTCCCCTCCCTACCTGATCCTCCCATTTCCACTCCCCTAACTCCCCCAGTTCAAGTCCAACCATAAAATCTATTCTATTTCCCCCTCCCAGGGAGATCTAAGTGTTCTCTCCTAGTCCCTTCCTCTACGCCTAACCTCTCTGGATCTATATATTGTAGCTTGGTTATCATTTATTTAGCAGCTAATATCCACATAGAAGTGAATACATATTTATCTTTCTGGGTCTGGGTTACCTCACTCAGGATGATTTGTTTTCTAGTTCCATCCATTTGCCAGCAAATTTCATTATGTCATTTTTTTTTAAACTGCTGAGTAATACTCCCTTCTGTAAATGTACCACATTTTCTTTATCCATTCTTCCACTGAGGGACATCTAAGTTGCTTCCAATTTCTGGCTATTATGAATAGATCAGCCATGAGCATGGAAGAAACCAACTTGTTTTTAAACAGGACAACTTTTTGTGAAATGCTACAGATTTTTAGAAATAAAAACCCATCCCTTTATTACAGCAACGGCTCCTTCCTAAGGTGATCATATAGTTCCCATTGTATATTTTGTTCATCCGTGTCTTCTGCCCTCCCACGGCATATTGTCTCAAGATGAAGAACTCTGTCTATGGCGGATGCTGCTACCACCCCCAAATAAAAACTCAACCTTAATCACCCTAACTTCATTGTTCTCTACCTCCTGACCACACTGGCCTGGCCTTCAACTCTGCTCCTTTATTGTACTAAAGGTGTTGAGGATTCTTTAGTCCCCACCAAAAAAAGAGGTCTTCCTTTTGTATAGCTTTCTCTCTCACCATGGTTCCTGGTTGGTATGATGGTCTCCTCACAGACAGACTCTGATTCCTAGTTCAACCGTGACAGATACTTCCTGAACTCCTACTATGGTCTGATACAAGGTTCTGGATACAAGGCTAGACCAAAGCCTTGCATTTGCTCAATAAATATCTCTTAAGCACCCACAGGGACTGATCATGTGTGTGCTACTTTTCTATTAATTCACCCTAGATCTCTAGCTCTATACTGTAAATCAATCTCATACTAAAATTTTAACATGACACCACTTTCTGATGTTTTCCTTTAAAGAAAAGCAAGTCATGAGGTCTAAAACACCCAAGTTTTATAAAAACTAAGTAATGCCTGACTTTACATTACTGTAAATGAGCAGAGTGTGCATTCACTTCCCACAAGGAACAAAATGTCACAAGTTGCAAAATCTTGTTAATTCACAGAGACTCCTCCTACTCACACCCAACTGGATTATTACAGAATTCTGGAATAAATGCCTAAGCCTTTCACAAACCTGTCAACCTGCTTTCTTCTCACCATGCTGGCACACCATCTACCAATGCACAGACAGTTGTCCAGGCAAGTCACTGGAGGTTTTCAGTCAGAGTATAATTTATGTGCCAACTCATAATATCTATCTTGAAAATATTTAAAAAGTCAATATAGTGAAAAGCTTTCCCTTGTCTCTTTCTTGAAATTCTTCTCCTGCTTAACCCAATTTTCTAAGTCACTTAGAGGCCTTTAAACAAAATGAAATCTTAATGATGGCTCTGCCATGAATAATTAATTGTTGGTGTACAATCGTCTCAACAAAATCCATTCTCATTAGATTAGAAGTTTCCTCAAGATGCATGAGTTCATTATAGGAATTTTTACATCTTCCTTGTTTCTTCCCTTCTTTCTATTTCTAGTCTGTGTATGTGTGATCTGTGATTCCATCATCCTGACAGCTTCCAAAGAGGAATCATTATAAGGCAATTAAAGACCTTGGAGAAGTGGTAAGATGCTTCCCTGTTCTGAATGCAGCAGCTAAGCTGAAGAGTGTAAACAATAGAGCAAAGCTTACACTTGCTGTGGTAGGAGAGGGTGGTTTGTTCCTTCAGAGCGAGCAGAGTGTCTCGGCAAGATATGCCTAACTGTCTTTGTACGAACTCATCTCTTCACCCATCGGACTTCTGCCTCTGTGTCTTCTGTCCTCTTGATGAGCAGAAAGTTCTGGGCAGAAGAGTTGACGACAACAGAACTTCTTGAGAATTCTTCTCAGATGATGCAGCACAAGGTCCCAGACACTGTGTGAGACTGGAGGTCATTTCCCACTCACTGACAGAGAGCTGGGAACTTCACCTGTCACAGTGACACCACCATCCCCTCCCCTTAGCAGCCACTCCCTCATTTCTCCTTAGTCCTCACACACAAGTAAGTTCAAGTATTTCACTGGATTGCATAATTGAATCTCATTAAACCTTTAGTAATTAAAAAAAATAACCTAGAAGAAGAAAAAATCATATATATTACTTCAAACACGTTTACATTTTTCTAAATGTGATGCATGATTTTCCCTAGAGATACATGAATGAGCTTCTATCGCCGCAAACAAGGCATCAACAACAGAATGTAGCATGAATACCACCACACAATACCACCACAACAGAACAAATAAATTATCCCACCGAGTCCAGGATGGTGAGTCTATTAATGAGTCTGTTGGGCTTACGTACATAAGCATGGGTGAGGAGTGGCCCACAGGAGCCTCGGCAGCTGCATCACTGAAAAGCCCACCCCAGCATGGGTGACAACCAAGGAAAGCTTCATCTCTGGACGTCTCTACCCAAGCTCTAGTCAGCTCCACTCAAGTGTCTCATCTGCACAGTGTATATTGCTTACACCTCCCTGGAGAGAGACTAATGAATCTTGAACTGTCCATACTTTCTGAGTTTCATGAATCTTGTTGGCTTCCCAAGTCTTCTGAGCCTTCCGTCTTGTTCCAGGAGGGAGTGATTCAATCCAGAGGAAATAGTTAGAGAGCAATAAGGCATTGTATTATAACTAGGTCACTGTTGTTGTTGTTTTCAAAGTCAGGGTCTAAAGAACAGCCAGTGTGGCTGGATGCGGCAGTGTCAAAGGCTTTGGCTTCATTGTGGTTCTACATGGCTATCATCCTCTTACACCATTGTGTATGCCGTTCTTCTCATTGAGCCTCACTGTCATCTGTGAGGTTACATCATAATCTCTACAACTGTCCTTTGAAAAGCTGCCTGGCGTCCCGCTGAGTAGATGGACTCTAGCACCCACCTTTCTCTCCACTTCTCACCACTATTGCTAATGTTACAGGTGAACATCCTTCTGCAGGAACTTTTATCCAAGTTTACTTTCCTAATTTCAACTACCAGAAACGAAATGACTCTAGGAAAAGAGAATGTTTCTTGACCTAGTTTGTGAAACAGTTTCTCCCACAACACTGTCCCAGCATGTGCTCCCACATCCTCTCAGCTGGACCAAGATACAATAGGTCAACTCTCAACTCCATGATCTAAGTGTTTATCATGAAATGCACAAGACAAACAGAAGTATTTGAAATGTAAGAAATCCAAAGAATAGTAAAATCAATACCCATGTGTATGTTACCCAGTTTAAGAAAAAGTAGAGTGTGACTACCTCAGAAGATCCTCATGTACATGCATTACTATATTATGGCAGTCACAGACGGGTCATACAATCTCCTTGACTTAAAACTCATACAAAGAACAAAGTGTTATAATAAACCCATTCCTGTGTGAAAGTAATATAAGCTAACAATTTAAAAGCACATGCAAACATTTATGAGGGTCTCCTTTTTATGTGGGAGATACATTCCACAAACTCTAGTGGATTCCTGAAACAGCAGATAACACAAAGCCATTTATAGCTGGGTCCTAGTGTTTGAAGATTGGCCCCACATGAAAGGTGGAAGAGAGGCAGACAGATCTGGAATTATGCAGAACAAAATGTCCTGAGGAATGACCAAAGTGTGGTCCTAGGTGGACCACAACAAAACCAGGTGAATTCCCAATATGTGACTCAGAGAGATGTATTTATGGATTAGACAAAAGCACCTGTATCATCTCTGGGATGTACCTGGCTTATCTTAAGATAATATGAAAGGGAGAATTAGATCCCTGGAGAAAGGGTCCAATGGTAAAGACCACACAGGACTCCAAGGACCTATGTAAGGGTTTACCTATTTGTGGTTTGCTGCACAGCTACATAGGAAAACAGGCTAGGACTCCTCAAGGGCAGTCCTGGCAGCGATGACTCAAGAAGGCTATGGCCATGTCAAGCTGCATCCATGTGGCTAATAAAACAAAGTTTTATTATCATATATGCTGCAATGGAAGTTCTGTGGCTGCGCTTGCTCAGAATGTCCTCTTGTACTGTACTTGCCCCGCCTATGTGCTGACATGTGCTGATACAGTGTCTACATGATGAGATGATGTGGGAAGGATGGATGACAACAGGCACTGTGGGGTCCCACTAAGCCATCACACACTGGTCACCTGAACACTAGCACTGCAATGACAACACAGAGAAGTTCATTTGGGGACACTTGCATTTAACACTTTCAGTGTACAATAACTGAAACCACAGAAGGTAGAACAGACTATACACAGACCACACAGGCCACACAGGCTCGCCTTCACACACCCAGTGATAACTAAAGACAGGCTCGATTCCATCTTATAATTCTACCACCTTGAAGGGTTTTTTTTTAATTCTATCAAAATAGGACAAATATGAAAGAGCAGTGAGAACCTTTACCCCTCTAATTGCCCTTATCAAAGAGAATGCATCTATGGTTTATTGGGAAGAACTGCTACAGGCTGTCACCTTTACCCTGAGGAGGCTGGCAATGTGGCCCTACCCTTACACAGGACTCCCCATCACACATAACCACTGTCACAGCGCTCCATTTCCCTAAGAGATGACCCATGCCTGCCTCTTGTGTAAGTGTTCCCTGGATTGTCTGTGCAGTTTAAAAAAATATGGCAAAGAAGCACATATGTAGGAAGAAAATATTGGCAATATTATAAAAATGTTCCTCAAAGAACGTAAGATGACAAGTTGTCTAAGTGACAGCCTGGCTTCAGCTTCCTGAGGATTCACAAGCCCTTTCCAGGATGTCATTAGGCAAGGCCAGGAGTGAGCCTTGGAAACCATAGGTATCTCCATGGGGCATCTAGCAGAAGAGTAATTTGGGCAATCTACTGCATGTCCATCAGAGGGAAGAAAATACTTTTTATTTTCTTATAAATTCACAGGGATCCTCTGTAAACTCTCAGAAGCTATTTAAAATTAATCCAAGCACCAAAAAGAAAGTTGGACTTTAATAGTACAACACTGACAGGTGCTGAGAACATGGACTAGTTCCCTCAAAGCATTTCATCCTCATGTGTATGGTACTGAGGCAGCGTCTTGGAGTGGGTAGTACTTGGAGTGGGTATGCAGTTGCTACTTTTCTATGTCTGCTTCTGGCACCATCCTGGGGTCTTCCTTCACTATCACCATGGGCAGTCCCTTCAGCTCTCTCCTATATAAATCTCCTGGTCCAGCCACTATGGAAATCAGTGTGGTGGTTCCTCAGGAAGCTGAGAATCAATCTACCTCAAGAACCAGCCATATCATTCTTGAACATAAACCCATAGGCTCTACATCCTATTACATCTACTATCCTACAAATAACTTGTACATCCATGCTCACTGATGCTCTACTCACAATAGCCAGAAACTGGAAATAGCCTAGATAGCCATCAATTGATGAACAAGTAAAGGAAATGTGGTACATTCACACAATGGAATATTACTCATCTGTTAATAAAAATGAAATTATGAAATTCACAGACAAATGGATGGATCAAAAAGAAAATCTTCCCCAGTAAAGTAACCCAGACACAAAAAGGCAAATATTGCCTATTTTATATGTGGATGTTAGCTTTTAAGTTTTAGATATGTGTGCTACAAACTATCTAACCACAGAGGTAGGTTTCTAGTAAGAGGCCAGGGGAGAAATGTCTCAAGGAAGAGGAACTAGAACATAGGGTTGTGGAGACATAAAAGGGAACTAGAACAAGAAGACCAAATGGGAGAGTGTGTGTCTCAGTTAGGGCTTCTGTTGCTGTGACCAAACACCATGACCCAAAAAGCAAGCTGGGGAGGAAAAAGCGTTTGTTTGGCTCACACTTCCACACTGCTGTTCATCACTGAAGGAAGTCAGGACAGGAACTCAAACAGGGCAGGAACCTGGAAGCAGGAGCTGATGCAGAGGTCATGGAAGGGTCCATTTACTGGCTTGCTTTCCATGGCTTGCTCTGCCTGCTTTCTGATAGAACCCAGGACCACCAGCCAGGAATGCACCACCCCACAATGGCTGGGCCCTCTCCAATCAATAACTAATTAAGAAAATGCCTTACAGCTGGATCTTATGGAAGTATTTTCTCAATTAAGGTTCTCTCCTTTCAGATAATTCTAGTTTGTGTGTCAAGTTGATGTAAGACTAGACAGCACAGGGTGGGAGAGCAGGGTAAGGCAGGGATAGAGAGGGACACTAAAGGCCTTTTGAAAAACCGGATTGAAGGGACACTAGCCCACTCGAGCACCGCAAACATGGCTCTGGCAGGCCTTGCCCTTCTCCCCCATTCCCTCTGCCTTGCTAAAAAAAACCATTAGATGACATTCCTAAAGCCAGTCATCAAGGTCTATTCCCTTATTTGGCCACTTCCTCCTTCTCAGACTGACCACCAAGGTCCAGCTATCAAAGCATTGAAGTCCAGCAATCAAAAGCCCCTTTGGCTCACCTAACTAATATGCCCAATTAAAATTAAACACCTCATCCTAACGTGGGGTTTCTCCTTTTACCTTTGTAAACCGCCCTTTGCCTATGGGTCGTGTCTGTCTCTTAGAGAATGGCAGTCCTCTGTTCTGCTCTGGGATAAATGCCCCTTCCTCTCTCCCTTGCTCCCTTCCCCTTCTCTCTCATCCTCTATCTCCTGTCTTTGTCTCTTATTCCCTGCCATTTGTCCCTCTGGGGCAAATAAATCTCCTTTGTGCTGAGAACTTGGTCTTCAGGGTCCTGAGCCAGTATCAGTCCCTACACATATGAAAACCTACTACTATAGAAACTTCCTAAAATATATACATTCATGAAAGGAATCTAAATGAAGTCACCAGATAATAGGAGAAACAATGCCCCAGTTAGACATCCTATGCCACCATGCAAGTGACCTTCGGTGCCAAGAATGGGTGACATCTTGTAGAGTCATTGGCCAAAGGTGTCCCATGGAACTTCCCTGACAAACATCATAGGCTGCTGGTAGCTTTCCACAACCTGATAAGGCCCTATTTCTGAAGACAACACCTGTTTATGTCATTGAACGTGGAGGTCAATGTGCACATTACCAGAGAAGAAAAATAACCATCAATATCACTGAGACCTACAGCAATGACCTGCCTGCAAGATAGACTGGTGCATCAATGGCATAAATCTTACGAGAGTAACACCTTTTTTGTTGTTACTGGACTTAAGGCCCACTCCATGAGATGAAACCCATACCTGACACTGCTAAAATGGCTAAGAATGTGAGGCTGATAGATCATAGGTTTAGGGAAAGACTAATACTATTGTTCTGCTAAAGGAACAGAGCAGAAACAAATGACTCCTAATGACATACTCCTGTACCCATAGATCAGGGCCTCACTCAGCCCACATCAGAGAAGCTTCTTCCAAGTAGATGGGAATTAACACAGCAACAGACATCAGGACAATGTGCAGAGAGTGAGACTTTGGAGAACACAGTCCTAAATGAGATGTCTTCATCAAACCCCTTCCCTCAGTGCTCAGGGATCTACGCCAAAGAAGAGGTGGAAAGATTCTAAGAGCCATGGGTTGCTGGGGGAAGTCTTTCTGTACGCTGTGAATATATGTTGTTCCCATTAGTTAATAAATGAGCTGCTTTGGCCTATGGCAAGGCATCTTAGAAGCAGGAGGGAAAATCCAAGCAGAGAGACAGGAAGAGAAAGGAGGAGTCTGGAGAGAGGCCAGCCTGCCACCCAAGGAGCAACATGCCAGGAGACTGGTAATGCCACAGAACACGTGGCAAAACATAGATTAGTAGAAATGAGTTAATTTAAGATATAAGAGCTAGCTAGTGAGAGTCCTGCCATAGGCCATACAGTTTGTAAATAATATTAAGCCTCTCTCTGAGTGACTATTTTATAAGCAGCTGTGGGACTGCAGGGCCTGGCGGGACCAGAGAAACCTTCTGGCTACAGCGGGTGATGGATGACTCCAAGGAAACAGTGTCTTCTAGACACACGGCACTTATGCACACATGAACTCACAGAGACTGTGCAGCATGCACAGGGCCTGACAGGTTCAAGCTGGACAGGATCCCAGCACTAGAGGGCGTCCTAGCTTACTGCAGAAATGGCCGATTTCGTACTGGAGGAGAAAAGACACAAGATGAGCCTGAAGCACCAGGACATGAGGAAGTGTCCAGAAGATGCTTCTCAGTGGATGCAGGAGCCCATTGAAAGAGGTCCTCCTCATAAGCAAAGCTTGGGGGATTTAACAACAAAACAAAGCTGGAATTGGGTTAAAACCCCAAGTATAAATAAGTAGAACCAGTCCCAGTTGACACCAATAAATGACTAGGTAAAGAGGAGACAAGCTTCCCTGTGGGAGAATGGCTAATGATTTATGTAAACACACTACTCAGAGTGGAGTCAGCTTACCTAGTCCTGAAGTAAGAGCTGCACATACAGCCTATTTCCAAAGAGCCCCTGTGGAAGGAGTGCAAGAAGAGCTTCCCAGGGGAGAAACTGACTCTTCAGCAAAGTAATCCAAGTCAGTATTAATAGTGCTAAGTCATGCTGACGACATGTGTCTCAAATGTAATGAAAATGGCACTTGACTTCTGAGGTCATGGGGAAAATATCAGCACAATTCAAAATGAGGGAACTCATAAAATATCTGGCCCATAGCTCCCAAAATGGACCAGGTCTTCAAAAACAAAATGGTCTGAGAGAGTTTTGAAGCTGTGAACACACTGAATAGTCAAGAGAAGGAAACTTACCAGGACATGCAAAGGACTCTGGAACAAAAATGGGACGTCCGTTCAAGAGCAAGGGTGTCTGAGAAAGAATAAGCTATAGTTTTAAAATAATGTATCAAAATTGGTTTATTAGCTGCAACAACCATCCCAAACTAATGTAAGTGAGGCTAACTGGAGTGGGTCAGCTAGGACTATTATTTTTGTGACTTCATTGTAACTTTCCTAAAACTTCCAAAATTGTAAGTTCAGATCTTAAGAGCTAAAGAATGATGTAAAAAACAACATTTAGCAATTAAGACCATCTTGATTCAGATCTTTTCATTTTAGGCAATAATGATTAAATCCCTGTATTATAGAATTAATAAAAAGAAAAGCAGAAAAATCTCCCTAGAGAATTGCTAAATGAGGCATAAGGCATAGGATGGAGTCTCATCAAGCAAATGTTTAGCATGTGAATAGATTTGTTCTATTACATAGGCTGTCTGATATTTAAATGACTCTTGCCTGGAAAACAGTCATCCAGTTCCACCACCAGGAGCTGACTCTGGGTGGAGACAGATCCTCAGACAGTTGCAATGACTGGCCAACTCCTCAGAAAGCATTTCATTTCCAGTGCGCCCCGTCTACAAACGCAACACCTTTGAGTCACCTGTGCGAGAGTCATCTCTATTTTCTCTATGTTTTTATGTTTATTTAAAATATTCTATAGTCATGGAAAGGTAAAATTTTATAATTTTATGTTACTTTCAAGTTTGAAATAATTTCAGATTTACAAAACATTACAAAAAAACTTTATTGAAAAAAATCCTGTATACCATTTTCAAAACGCTAATATTGAAGAAAGTCAGAGTACAGTAGTCAAAACCATATGAACATTAAAGCGTTATGTGACAAGCTAAGCTGCAGGCTCTGTTCAATTGCTAACGGTTGTCCCACAAGCACCCACCACCAGAAGTTGCGCTTAGGAGCCCTGGCTCCTTATGGCCTCCAATCTCTCTGACAGGGCAGTTCCCAGCCTTTGTCTCTCATGACCTTGATCCTTCTGAGGAGAGTAATAAACCATGGAAGCCCCCAGAGTGGTTCCATTGAACATACCTCTGCAGTTAGTTCCCAGGGTGTCCAGGAGGAGCTGGAGAAACCAGGTTTTCTTGCAGAAAGAATCTGCAATCACCAGCAAGCCCTCAAGCAGATGGGGGAGGGTGGGAACATGGCTGGTAGGAGCAGGCAGCACCTCCCCATCCCCTCACCCCCACCCTGGCTTACAGAAAATGGAATTTTTAAATCTCTCGTCTCTGAACACCTTCCATAGCACCAAGCTTCTAGCTACTTGGATATCCCACCTCGTTCATTCACAAAACCCTCTGAGGGGGTGAACGCCTAAGTTGACTCATTGGACCTGATTAGAACCAGGAGTAACTAGTAACCATGGCCTTCAACCTTCCTGGAGTTTTACATCAAGACCACATTACTAAGGTTAAGAGTTTCCTCTCTTAAGTAAATGCTTACTCGTGCTAAGGTAAGGTAGTATCCTACTGATCAGGGTCCCCAAGAGCTGAAAAACTTTGTCAATAGCATAGATCTATGTGGTGCTACATCACCACCTAGTGTTCAGAGTAACACAGTGCAGCCATCTGCCCCTGCTGTTCCTGCCCATCACTGGGGGTGTAACAGGTTCACAATCTTTACGCAGCAATACACAAAGACTTGGCAAGTGTGCTCTCATTTCCAGTGTGACAAACCAGGTTCACCAGGGGAAAGCTCTGGAGTCTGACAATCCCTCCTTTCCTTTTCCTGTGTTTTGTTCAGCTACTGACCATTTCTAATACTTTCCTTTTCCTACAAATGCATGAGTGCTGAATCCATAGTAGGTCCCAAGAAGCACGTATTCCTTCTCCTTCTCTATACTAGTGGTCCTCAACCTGTGGGGTCACACATCAGATATACTTCCTATCAGATATTTACAATTCACAACAGTAGCAAAATCAGTTGTGAAGTAGCATCGAAATAATTTTATGGTCAGGGGTCACCACAACATGAGGAACTGCTTAAAGGGTCACAGCATTAGGAAGGGTAAGAACCACTGGTTTATATTCTTTTCTAAACTAAAATCTTGCATGTCAACCTGAAATAATCAGAGGACACTTCATGAAAGGTATGAGATCTGACAGAAATAGCCACACTGTACCTTCTGGGAGCCACTTGTGAGTGGAAGCAGGGACTCTGACAACCAATCGCCTTGTTTTGGACACCAGTTCCTTTGCCCTCACCCTCTCCTTTCTCCCACATCCTGAGTCTGGCTCCTCTGAGCAGCTCGAGGCCAGACAGGGCCCTAAGGACCTTCCTGTGCTTCCAAAGTAGCCCAGGTGTCTAACAGGCTGTGTGTTCTTCCCTAGTCTCCGTGTGTGCTGCACACACCAGCTTCTACTCAGTTCTTCTTGCTTCCTAGGTCTTTCCTCGTCCCGTTTCTGTACTCTTACACTGGTGGCGTTCTTTATCCAGACTGACACTGTCTTTAGGTTGCAATGCTTAGTTCACAAGGGCTCGACGTACGTAGGCATTGCTGTTTGGAGCACTCAAACGTGTCTCCTCTCTGCTTCTATTTGATCTATTTTCCTATTTCTCACTTTTAGCTGTTCTTTTGGATTATTTGCATCATATTCTATTATTCTTCCATTCTTTTGAACACACTATAGACACTGAAACAGGCCACTGTTGTCATTAGTATATTCTTTCATGTTTGTGTGCAGGTGTATGCACATGCATGTGGAGATAGAAGTTAACCTTAAGAGTTGTCCACCTTGTTTTTAAGGCACGGTCTCTCATTTGGGACCTTGGGTTCACTAATTAGTCTTAGCTAGCTATCAAGTGGACCCCAGGAATCCATTTGTCTCCACCTCCACACCACTGGGATTACAGGAACCTACCACCAGTTTTTTATGTGGGTGCTGGGGATCAACCTCAGGTCCCTTTGTTTGCATAGCAAGTACTTGACTGAGTTATCTTCAATGTATCATTAATTTTTATACCATTTTTAATTTATTATTGAAAATATTCTTCTCTCATACAATATATTCCAACCAGTTTCCCCTCCCTCACTCTTCCTAGCTCACCCCTGCATCATTAATTTCTAATGCAAGTTAGCATCTTTATTGCTTTCAAGACAATTCAAGAACTTACGATTAGTACATGGTTCCTGAACTCTTATTTTTGTTCTAATAAGTCTTCTAAATTTCTACTCAGTATCCCAGCCCTTACAGCAGCAAGTGCCAATCACTGTTCCCAGCTCTGGAACACTTACTTGTCTTTCTTTCTTGACAGCCCTGGGAACATGGCGATAGATGATTACACTAGGACTTTTCTTGTTTTCTCCACAGAAGGGTTGGTGTAAGACAAGCTCATCACAATTTCTCAGAGCTAAGAACCCCCACAGGCCTTATTTGCGTAACTGGCTAATTGAAAAGAGTGCAAGGTCTGAAGCAGAACAGAATGCTGGGGTATACCACCTACATGATTTGGGGCAAGTTGTTTAATTAAATGTGTTCTCATCTGGAAAACAGAAGTAACACTGAACATTACCTTGAGTTGTTTTAAACAGTTTAAAATGAAGGTACACTTTATTTTAAACTGTTTAACCAGCAGGTGTGCTAGTTAGTGTCTTGTCAACTTGACAAGAGAAACCTCAACTGAGAAAATGCCTCAGTCAGACTACCTTTAGGCAAATCCATAGATTATTCTCTTGATTAGTGATTTGGAAGCACCCAGTCAATTGTGGGAGGTGCCACCCCTGGGCAGGTGATCCTGTGTGGTATAAGCAAGCTGAGCAAGCCACAGGGAGCAAGCCAGTAGGCAGGCGGGCATCCTCCATAGTCTGTTTCAGTTCCTGCTTCCAGTTTCCGGCCTTGA
>CABHPP010117747.1:0-28761 GCA_902168425.1 Peromyscus attwateri | reverse complement strand
AAAAAAAAACCCTTTCCTCCCCAAGTTGCCCTTGCTCATGGTGCTCATCACAACAATGAAAACATAACTAGGCAGCAGGAATATGGCTTATGTTTGAACACCAGCAATAGTTTTGAAGCATTCTAGCTGGTCATTTTTATCATTGTGTAACTAACTGGCCAGGATGGCCCAACAGCAGCCTTTCTGTGCGTCTTCCATGAGAACAACAGTTGGTGAAGACCATCCATATTCAGTTTGCCCACCTGCCTCTTCTGTAGCCTTGGCTTACTCAGGCATGAGCTGCTGCACGTACTCGGCGAACAGTGTGTGCAGGAAGTGGCATGCTCATTTTGTAAAGTAGGTCAGTAAGAGGAAGAGTCAGAACTCAGCAGTAGGATTGGGAAGTAAGCGTTGACAAGGTAACTTCTAAACTGGTCTCCAAGACTGGGACCTCTGGGACACACCCATAAGTGTAGAGAAAGGACAGCTGCTCCCATGGGGGTTTGCTATAGAACAGGTCTTCAGTAGGGCTGTAGCCCCACTGTGCTGGGCAAAGATTTCTTCCCAAGAGTCCTGGCTAGGAAACAAGCCTGAAAGCCAGGAATAGAACACTGAGTGATAGCTCTGTGCTCTCTTTAAGAGGCCAACTCTTACAGCTCCACAGGGACCTTGAAGAAAAGGCTTACACTACTCCATAACAGATGCATTCAGGAAGCATTGTCATGGAATTCTGTTCTGTATAAATGTTTCTCAATGTCTAAATATTGGCACACCCAAAGTATAATGTATGTGTGAGAAATGAGACACAATAAATATGCTTTGTACCCACCACATAGAAGTTGCCACCACCTTGAATCTGCAAGGCTGGCCCTTTCACCTGTGGAGATGAGCTGGCCCTACTGGCTTCCCAGACAACTTGCTAGTGAAGAACCCACTTGCCAGAGCCTGGTCCAGTTCTGCAGCTCCAGTGCCAACCGTTCAAGATTCAACAGATGCAGAGCTGCCTCACCATAGTCTACTAAAATGTGAGGTGGAAATCCAGTCTTAACTATGAGACAAACAAAAACAAAAACAAAAACAAAACAACAACAATTAAAAAAACAAACCTGTCACTGAACTACACAATTGTGGCCCCAAAAATGGTCTATCTCCCACTAACTTAAAATAAACAATTTCAGTAGTGTTGGGGGAGAGAGCCAGAGAAACTAGTTAGTACACTGAGCTGTGGGTCAAACTATGGAGAGCAAAGGTCTTCACCTCTCCAGCCCTCAGGCCTCTCTTTCCTGTTGCCCACACATACCCCTTCACTGAAGAAAGCCTTATCCCTCTGTCAAGTGTAGAGAATATAAAAAGGCCTTGGAAGCACTCTAGAAAACATATCCTAGTTATCACTAGTCATGACTTGGCTTCAGACCAGTCTCTGGGCTTCCACACAGCCTCTTCTGCTATCTGAAAACCATCTTCAAGAACCATATAGGCCTCTCCAAAACACAGCTGACACTTGACTAGTTTTTTGGAGTTTTTTTGTTTGTTTTTGCTTTTGTTTTTGTTTTTTTACCAAGACTTATTGAAAGTAAGGCTGATATGAAGAAATTAACAACATGGAGAAAATTATTAAAAATAATAACATATTTATCATTCCTAGAACCCACAGTTGTACCTCTCTCAAGGCAAATCTGAGCAGCATCTTCCTCCTGAGGCTCTGCCTGGGCTGAGACACAAGAAGGAGGCTCATTTCCCCCTGCAGGGTCCTCTGTAACTACAACACCTGACAACAGTAGCCCCAAAATGCTGCACCCTCGACAGATTCCACAGCTCTTTTCTCTAGCTCCCAACAGAAGGAAATAAACTTATCAAGAGTTTCAATACTCTCCATTCTTCTGCCACTACCCTGTAGGTCCTCAGGTTCAAACCCAGGGAGCATTTCTGTCAGTGTTAGACTGCCTAGAAACTAAGAGGTGCCCTTTAGAATGGAAGAAGGCCAAGCTGACTTGGAAGACATTAACCCTTCCAAACACTTGTAAAATTTAAATGTATTTCTGCAGGTCAATTAGTATTGAAGAACTTGAATAAATATCCCATAAGGCTATTTATCATAATTGACTTTTTATTTAAAAAATTACAGGGAGCAATTTCCAGCATATTTTATAAAAGTACTGCCATATCAAACATTTTATATCACTTAATTCCAATGAAGAGCTGCCTTTTTTTTTTCTTTTAAGATACTAATTCCAACTGATGCGACATGTGTCCTTAAAATAGAAAGTTTCCATCATTTATTCAAATGTCAAAATTAAGATTTTTGAGAAGTTTATTGCTTTATGGGTGGGCAAGATGCTACTAGCACATTTTAGGTAAATAAACTTCTTTATTAAAAACTATGAGGTCATTTCTGTTTAAAACTTTCAGGATAATTCACAGAAAATAGATATATTTTTCAAAGGATACATTGAAGGGCTGGCCGTCTAGCTATGGACATTTAAAGGTGTAGCAGCTCTTTAAAGAAACAACACACAGTGGTTCTGCTTGGCGCACTACACATAATTGAAATGAATAAAACTGGAAGACCAGTACTGTTATGCTATGTTCTGTTAGGATCTTTAAACAAACAAAAAAATCACACGCTTAGTAGTCCATTTGTGCTTAAAATATTCATATGCGTGAGAAGCTTAAAGAAAAGACCTCTGTACATGATCATCAAAAGAAAGTTATACTTTTTTTTTTTTTTTTTTGAAATTGCACTGTTATTTAAACCACGTTTCTAAAGTCAAACCCTCCTTTGCAGCTGGCACAGTTTTTCAGGTCTAATTGGCAACTTGGGGAGGCCCCTCTGGTATTAGTGAAGTAAAAAAAGTGGTGATAAAGGACCACGCGGAAGCCATTAAGCCGGGCCTGTGGACCGCACTGGCATCTTCACCTGCATCTTCTCCACTCTCGTCTTCAAGTCCATCATCCATAAGACGCTCCTTTCAAACACCAGAAACACAGTCCTGAGTAACAGGTACCACAAACGCCAACTTACAGTAGCACAGGGGAGAGCTAAATACTTTCTATAGCAAGAAAAAATCTAAGTGTGTAGGAAAAAAGTTAGATCTGGGGCAATTAGAAGTCTTTGTGAAGTCTAAAATTAATCAATTCTGTGGTGTGTAAATAATAGCCAATATAATGAATATTTACTCAGGCATAGATCTTTCAAGACTATTTTTAGAGAGATACTAATCCTTCCCATTTATTCTAACAGAGGATACGACTGACTCAGCATTACATGCTAAATTCCCCAGATGAAACCACCACAGTTTCTACATCAGCTTTTCTTTGTGTGCCTTGGGTACCTGTAAAGCATCCAAGAGTCCATCACCATTTCTGTCCCATATAGGACTAAGGACTATCTATCTGTAAAATCCACACAAAAGCCAATAACCTACCATTTCTTCAAGTTCTAGATTGTTTGCATTCTGCCCATCGTTGTTAACGTCAACATTGTTAGGAACCTGTTGCTGACCGCCTTCTTGCCTGAAAGGGAACCATCCAGCCTGGTGTCTGTTCAGCAAAATAGAGAAAATAAGCCACAGTCACTTGTGTTTTCAATACTATAAAACAGAGTCCCTCAGGGAAAAACTACTGGAGGCGTTGTAATAAATGATAAAAACAAGTATCTTCTTCAAGTCAGTGGATTTCTCAAGGTAATAACAGCAAAACAAAATTCAATTCAAATCCACAAGCCTATCTTGGATATAACTGGCTCAAAGTGACACATTAAATCACAAAATCTTTTGGAGCTTTTTTCAAAATGAAATATAACTAGATACATTTCTTTGCCTCTTGACTTACTATTATTAAATATAACTTAAAAGTACATCCTTATGATAACATTTATGATATATTTGAGTTCTAAATAACCAAAAGTCTATGAATCATTGAATTAATAATTTACATAAAATACAAGAAACAAATACTCTGCTTTTAAACAATTCTGATAAATATTCTTACACAATACCTCTGCCATTACTTTTGACTAGCATCAACATGCTGGATAGCTGAAGGCCAATATTAAAAACCCTTCATTCTAACTAACTACATTATGCTAGAATCTGTGATAAACTGCTTTAGAAGGCATTAAAAGAAACCACAAACAGTTAATACCCATCACTCACAAATAAACCAGCAGCATGGCTCCCATTACCATGATAAACCGACTAAAAGAGGAGTAGAAGTATACGATGCTGAGAAGCACTGCAGCCCGCGAGAATGTGTACACCCAGTCCAGCCAGTCACGGTGGAAGTCCTCCTCGTTCAGCACTGGTCCCCCCTGCGCGTTCATTTGGACATTCTCATTCATGGGCCCGTTGTCTTGGGCTACTAGGTTGGGAGCTGGTGGAGGCTCTTCTCCAGGAACATGTGCCAAGTTTAGAGGTGGTGATGCAGTAGGCTGGGCTGGGCTGGCACTTGATGTGGCCTGAGCTGTAACTGCAGCTTGACTGAAATATTCACCAAAATATTAAAAGAAAAAAAAAAAAACTTTACCATACTACGCATTTTTAAAATGTCTTCGGTATTGTAAAATTTTTATAACCCTAATCTTGAGTATCACAGTCATGCTCCGTGTTTCTTAGGAAGCAGTTTCCAGTGGAACAGTGGGCCTAAGATTAGGACATTCTCTTAGACTGGTTGCCTGAGACTACAGCAGAAAAGAGGAAGAAATAACCATGGCCATGTTCATGCTCTGGTAAATCGGCTTACAAGCTGATAGTAACTACAAATCTTTCAGTCAATGGCTCTTTTTATTCTTCTACATGGGATGAACACCTCAAAGCCAACAAAATTCCCTCAGGCCACACTGCGACATACTTGTCTAAATATGGGTTTAAACATTAAATGAGTCTTGGATAACCACTCATCTACCCCAATCCTAGTTTTTTGGCAACTCCATTTGAGGATTATTGGTTTCTGTCACCTGAGAAAGAACTGTGTTCTCTAAAGTGCTGACAACGTGATTGTGCAAGTCAGAACAGGACTAGCAAGATGGCTCAGTCGGTTGTGGCTCCTGCCACTGAGCCTGACCATCGAAGTGTGATCCCTGGAACTCACACAGTGGACAAAGAGAAATAACTCCCATAAGCTGCCCTCTGCTTCTACGTGTGACACAGTATGCATGCAGGTACGCACATGCACACGCACGCACGCACACACAGTCACACACATGCACACACACGCACACACACACACACAAAATAAAAATATGTAATTTTAAGAAATTTCATTTTTTAAGAAAGAAAAGGGACTGGGGATGTAATTCAGTGAATATAGTACCAACCTACCATACACAAAAGTAAGTCCTGGGCGCCATGCCTAGCACCACATAAAACTCGTATGGTAGCATGCATGTGCCTATAGTCCAGGATTAGGGAGGTGGAGGCTCTCTCTAGGAGCAACAGTTCAAGGTCATCTTTGGCTAAATAGCCATTTTGAGGCCAACCTGGGCTACATGAGACCCTGTCTCACAAAGAAAAATAAGGTTAGAATAAATTGTTTATTACAGGTTTCCCAAAAAACAAAACATGGCTAGGATTTGCTTTTAACAAGGAAAAGGAAAAATTGACTAAGATTGACATGATTTTATAACTACTGAGGCTGAAACACAGGTACACAGGGATTTGTTTTACTATTTTGTATTTTGTTTTACTATTAAGTATTTTTAAATGCTTAAATTAATAGTTAGTCAACATAGCTAATGAAAATTAAGGAAATGTTCCATGGGATATAAATTCCTGTTTAAACCAATGTGCTAATACCTTGTTTCTAAAGAAGCCTTTTGTTCCTAAAACATTTCTTATCTCATGAGTGTTCTGAAAAACAGGTGAGTTATTTTAAAGCTAAGAGCCTGAGACTCAAAAGTTAAATGACGCACACAAGGTAATGACTCAGCAGTAAGCTACAGCAGAGTCTCACTCCTTTATGCGGTTCTCATGGCGGTCACAAAGAGAACAAATGGTGTAAGGCAGAATACTAAACACAGTCATCTCTGGAAGACAGCTGTCACCATGACACTACAAAAGTACAGTCTCCCTGAGGCCAGGCTTTATGAACGAACATTAATATAAGATTTCACTGAGCAGGTGCACTTTGTACAGGGATACATACATACATACATACATACATACATACATACATATCTCCTTCAGGCTGGAGGCAAGAAAGTCAGTCGACATTTAGAGCAAAAAAATAAAATAAAATGCCTGATGCAATACTGTCTGAAGTAGGATAAGGTTAGAGTATGAGATAGAAAAGAAGGCTAATGTGAAGTAGATCTAGCTGAAACTTTGAAAGCAGGATTCAAAGAAAGAGCAGCAGTTCAATTATATCATTTTTATAGGGTACTGGGTTCAGGATAGCAGAAGCTAGAATCTAAATGGTTAAGGCCAAGAGCGCTCTTGACAACTAACAGGGTAAGTCAGAAGGAAAAGGCATTTAAAGACTGGAGGAGTCAAAGTTTAGATGTTCTGAACTTTAGAGCAAAAGCAATTACTCCACAGAGTTTCCCAAGTAAGCAGCAGCGACACAGGAAGCCCAGAAGGTAAAGAATGAGAGTCCGCAGCCGCAGAAGACAGAAATCTAAGAGCACTGCCCAGGACAGACTCCGGGGGTCAGCAGGCACACAGCAGCCAGGTCAACCTGCCAAACTGAGCCAAGACTGTTACTGCTAAAAAGAAGGGGGGAAAATGATGGTAAGAGAAAGAGGAGGAGAAGGAAAACAGGAGCAAACACACCAGCAGAGGACAGGAAATGGCAGCAGCTGGACAGTGTGGGTAAGTGCCCAGGATGAGGAAGAACGGGAGAACACAGCAGAGACAGGACTCAGTATGAGACAGACGCCTAGTTCCTCTGCACAGTCCAGAATGAGGGCAGTGACCATCCGTGCCACACAGGGCCCGACACTTCCTATGGCCCCTTTTCCTTTGATGTTTTGTCTCCTTGTAGAACTGCAGCCTTGCAGGGAAACTCTCTTCCTAGACTTCTATATTATGTTTAAAAAGTATCTGAATATTGCTAAATAAAATCAGGGGCAAGAAGAAGGGGCTAAGAGCAGGCTTACTGATGTAAAATGGAGGGAAATGCCAAGCAATTTGAAATAAGTATCTTCTGAGAAGTTTATAAATTCCTACTCAGTAATTCTAAAGTAACCCAGTAATGACAGCAGCAAATGCAACCCCAAATCAACTTCGCTAGGGTAAGAGAACATTAAGCCATTAACAGAGTAGCTAAAACAATGACTCAGACAGACTTACTATTGCATATAATACTGGTGAGCATACATCTGCTGCCACCACAGCATCTGCAGTGGGCTGAGGGCGGGGTACACTGGAAACCCCGGTGGCACAGCTTGCCCAGGAAACTGGTGCTCCACATTTCTGCAATAAAGAATAAACGAAGCCTTTTAATGTGTCAAAAGCTGAACAGCATTCCTCTGAATTATTTATGGACCATAAGTCAATCACTGACAGGGCATTTTTAAATCTTACTGTAAGACACTGATTTTCAACATTCTTCAAATAACACAATATACCTTACCTAAGTTGGCCCTGGACCCAAGTATACAGACAAAATAAGTCATCCACAAAACATGAAGCAAGCGTGAACAAAGCCAAAAATACTTTGATTTTTAAGTACATTCTCTTTAAGAATCAAAGCTATAGATGGGCAGTGGTGGCGCACGCCTTTAATCCCAGCACTAGGGAGGCGGAGGCAGGGGGATCTCTGTGAGTTCAAGGCCAGCCTGGGCTACTGAGTGAGTTCCAGGACTGCCCAGGCTGTTACATAGAGAAACCCTATCTCAGGAAAACAATAATAATAATAATAATAATTTAAAATACCAATTTTCAAATGTAAACTGTCCTTTAAAGAGCCAAAAGTGAATAACATATTTCTGAATTTTTAAAAATAAGTTAAAATAATTCTATTAATTCAATAAAACTTTTGGAAAGTCATCATTAACTTCCTTATGCTTCAGATTCCATAATTTTTAAATGGAATATTCCCCAAAATGTTGTTAGTCTATTCAGCAAACACTAGTGTTAAGGTTTGAATATAAAATGTCCCAGGCAGTTTTTGGGGTTAGGGAGAAACCTGGTACCAGGGAAACTGCCAGGAATCCACAAGGATGATCCCAGCTAAGACTCCTAGCAATAGTGGAGAGGATGCCTGAACTGGCTTTCTCCTATAATCAGATTGGTAACTATCCTAATTGTCATCATAGAGCCTTCATCCAGTAATTGATGGAAGCAGATGCAGAGATTCACAGCCAAACACTGAGCTGAGCTCCGGGAGTTCTCCTGAAGAAAGAGAGGAGGGACAAGCTAGGGGTGTCAAAGTAGTGATAGAGGAACCCACAGAGACAGCTGACCTGAGCTTGTGGGAGCACACAGACTCTGGACCAACAGTTAGGGAGCCTACATGGGACTGATCTTGGCCCCCTGCACATGTGTTACAGTTTGGTCTGTAGCTCCTAGCAGTGTCCCTGGCGCTTAGCTGGCTTTGGGGAACCTGTTCCTCATGCTGGATTACCTCAACCCAGCCTTTATGCAGGGGGAGGACTTTGGTCCTACCTCAACTTAATGTGCCATGCTTTGTTCAAGCCCATGGGAGGTCTGCCCCTTTCTGAATGGAGACTGAGAAGAAGTGGATGGGAAGGGGGGGGTAGATGGAAGTGGGGGTAGAGGGAGGGAAGAGGAGGGAGGGTGCAGGGAAAAGGGGCCAGCCAAAGAAACCCACTCATGCCCTGATTCTGAAACCAGTGCCAAAGAAACTCCCTAGAATTAGAGTCAGTGAAAGAAATATGCCCCGGCCTTAGAAGCCAAAAAGCTGAAAAGGGCCAGTGAAAGAAACACTGTTTGGCCCTGAAATCAGAGCCATCTCTTCCCCTGACCAATGAAACCAACCAATCCCTGAGCAGGAAAACTAACCAATCCCTGAGCAGAAAATCTCCCTGGAGAAACTCTGCCCCTAAGAAGCCCTATATTAGCCTTTCTGCCTGTTCAGTTGTGGGCTGTGCTTTCCTACCCTGGCAGAGGCAGCCACTCTCCTGGACTCCTCCTTCCCAAATCTCTTTCTCAAAAGAGTCTTGGGTGAAGAAGACTATTGCAGCTCCAGGTATAGCCTGACTTCCCGAACAGTCAGGATACCGTCTCCTCCAGAGCTGTAACACTCACTTACAGAGGGGAAACTGTGGTCAATATGTAAAATAAATGAAAAAAAAATGTAATTAAATATAATAAAATTTTTAAAAAATGTCCCAGGCAGGCTCATGTGTTTGAACACTTGGTCCCCTGCTGGTGGCACTGTTTTAGAAAGTCATGGAACCCTTAGAAGATGCAGTCTTGCTGAAGCAAGCGAGTTGGGGGTGGGGTGGGGGGTGAGACCTTGAAGTTTAATAGCCCAGCCCCACTTCCTGTACTTCCTGTGTTTCCTGACCCACTGCAACCAGCTAACCCACACTTCTGAAACCGTGCCTTCCCTGCCATGATGGGCTGTATCCCTTCAACTGCGAGCCAAACTAAACTCCTCTTCCCTTAAACTGTTTGTCCAATATTTGGTCATAACAAAGAAGAAAGTTACAGTGAGCCAGCTTTGCTTTTATTAACCATCCCTTAAATAAGACTGTGACCCCAAAATACGTAATATAAGACAGCAATAAAATGGCTCCTAATGACATTCTGCTATACTCATAGATCAGTGCCTTGTTCAGCCATCACCAGAGAAACTTCCTCCAGCAGTAGATGGGAACAAACACAGAGACCCATAACAAACTGCAGAGAGTGAGACCATGGCACTCAGTCCTAAATGCGATGTCTTCATCAAATCCCTCCCTTCAGGGCTCAGGGAACCCTGCAGAAGAGGAGGTAGGAAGAGTGTAAGAGCCAGAGGGGATGGAGAACACCATGGAAACAGGGCTTTACAAACACACCAGGGCTGACACACACATGAACTCACACAGTCCCTACATGGTTCTAATCCAAATGAGGTCCAGTGCTGGGAGGGAAAGTGGACACAAGCCCCCACTCCTAACCCAGAAGCTGTCTTCTACAACTGAAAACCACTCAGAGAAAACTTAGTTTTCTCCACTGGAGCCCACTGGGTGTTCAAACAACTCTTAATGCCGGGCCCCACACCCAGCAATAGAGTGCCAACACAAAGAGAACCCAACGGTACTTTGGAGGTTCCTTGTTTCACAATGCTTTGTCTGGGCATTGTATTTAATTTTTTCTTTCTTTTTTTCTATATAGTGCAGTTTCTAGTGTTGTGTTTTTATAGAATTTGTATGTGTGTGAATGCATGAGTCTCTGCATCTCTATGTGCTTCTTGTGCTTTTTCTTTGGCTTTTTTCTCCTGGTAGTTTGTTTGCTTCAACCTATTCCAGTTTGCTTGTTGTTGTTATTATTGTTATTATTGTTGTTATTATTATTATTATTATTATTATTATTATTACTATTATTTAGATGCCCGTTTGTATTACTATGTCACACAAAAAGAAAGATGTGTAGATTTGGGTGGGTGGGAAGTAGAAGAGGACCAGGGAGGAATTGGAGGAAGAGAAACTGTGATAAGAATATATTATATGAAAATTATAAATCTATCTTCAATTTTAAAAAAGACTCAGAGATATTTATATAAATCAAAACCATGGGGTACATACACAAGTAACCACAACATTTGTAAGTATGTTGTCTTTTGTTTGTGCATGTGTGTATATGTGTGTGCACATTTGTTCATGTAGCATGTATATATGTGTAGGTGCACAAGCATATATGTGTGTCTGAATATAGAGGCCAAAGGTCAATGTTGGGTGCCTTCCCCTATTGCTCTCTACCTCACTTTTTTGAAAAGGGGCTTTAACTGAGCCTGGAGCTCACCAATTCATCCAGAGTAGCTGAGTAGCCAGCTCCAGGGATCTGCTCATCTCTACCACCACCTTTCCTAGCCACACTCCCAAAGCTGGGCTTATAGATGTGTAGCACTGTGCCTGGCTTTTACGTAGGTGCAAGGGGTCTAATCCAATTTTCTCAGTCCTGAAAACTACAGACTTTTAAAAGGTGGCTACTTTTTCTTTTTCTTTCTTTCTTTCTTTTTTTTTTTTTTTAACTTCTTCTTCCCTTGATCTTGGAGAGAAAAAAATCCAGTGCTCTCATTGTGAAATCGATATAATAAATATGTTTAAAATTATATTTCTTTTTTTTTTTTTTGGTTTTTCGAGACAGGGTTTCTCTGTGTAGTTTTGCGCCTTTCCTGGACCTTGCTCTGTAGACCAGGCTGGCCTCGAACTCACAGAGATCCGCCTGGCTCTGCCTCCCGAGTGCTGGGATTAAAGGCGTGCGCCACCACAGCCCGGCCTTAAAATTATATTTCTTATTAGTGGTAGAAATTTATGAAGCTCTATTTCCAGGTACATGCCCCCCTACAACTGGAATACTAATACTAATAAAATTTAAAATATGCCTATAACACTTTAGCCTTCCCAAACTGTTCTAAACTGTCTCTACAATCAACAATTCCCAACGTATGTGTAGTCTTTATTTAGAATATAAATGTGTTATATTTAATGTTATATTTAGAATATAACGTGTTAGTTATTCTTATCTCAGTCTGGGAAGATCAAACTAATGCCAGCCTAAAGCAAAATTCAATATGGAGCAAAGGAGACTTAAGAGCTGGAAGGATGCATTACTGGTTAAGCTCGCTGCACAGGTATGAGGATTTTGATCCCTAGCACCCACATCAAACATTGGGAATGAGCTGGGTGGGGGAGGCACGTGCCTTTGGAGAGGCAGAGGCAAGTGGGATTGCTTTATTTATCCTTGAACTCTGTGAATTCAAGGTCAGACTGATCTACAGAGTAAGTTCCAGGACAGCCAGGGATACACAGAGGAAACCCTGTCTTGGGGAAGTTGGAGAGTTGAGAACCGTGGTGAATCTGTGTCAGAATCAGAGAAGCAGGGACAAGTGGATCCCTGGCTTTCTCTGGTCGGCTTTAGGACCCACTGAGAGATCCTGTCTGAAAATTCAAGGTGAATGGCTCCTGACGAGCAACACCTGAAGTTGACCTCTAGCCTCCACATTTGTATACAAACACACTTTCGATGAGGACCAAAGGCTCTATCCTCTATCAGGTACTCTGTAATATATTGAGATTTCATGGGTGCAGCTTCCTTGTTATACACAGATGACACTATCTCAAAGCAGATGCCCTGGGCCTCTGGCTCTTACAGTCTTTCTGTTCCTCTTCCACAGTATTTCCTGAGCGTTAGTCATGGGGGTTGTATTACAGAAATATCAACTGGGGCTGAGAAACTGGTTAGTTTCTCTGCATATTGACTGGTTGTAGATTTCTGTAATGGTCTCCTCTGATGCAAAAAAAACAAAAACCAAAAGCAGCTTCTTTGAGGAGAGTTGAGTGCTAAACTTATCTGTGGATGTAAGCATAAGTATTTAGAATACAGTTAGAAATTACATTGGTTTAAGAAAGTAACAGTAGTAGGTTCTCCTTTAGAGTCCATGTTTTCACCAGCCACAGGTAAAGGGCTAGGTTTATGTACCAGGCATGAATAAGTTCAGTTAGACAGTTGGTGGTCACCCCTAAGCTGTAAGTGCCATTCATCGCACCGTTAGAGACAGCTTGCCATTCTGATCACTGTCATGGTTCAGAGGCATGAAGGCTGATTAGACTGACTGCCGTTCTTCCTTGACAATTTGCATTGCACAGCTCCTCTGATACTTGAAAACTAGTCCTCAGGGAGGAGGCTTCCAGGTCTGATCCAGCTCAATTCCACCAAGTCCTATGTCCAAAGCCTGTGCTATCTTCAACATTTAGTTCTAGAAGGCAAGCAAGGGCAAATGGCAATAGCCTATATTGTTTTGAGTCTCTTGGGTTCCTCTAATAAATAATGAAGAGGGGGTGTGCCTTGCACTGGGCTTTTTGTTAGATAGTCTCTATAGCTTTTAGGGTTGGGAAGACTATCAAGTAGCATACCTTCATTTTAAAAATAGAGATATGCCCTTTGGTTTTTCAAGACAGGGTTTCTCTGTGTGGCTTTGCACCTTTCCTGGGACTCACTCTGTAGCCCAGGTTGGCCTTGAACTCAGAGATCCATCTGCCTCTGCCTCCCGAGTGCTAGGATTAAAGATGTGTGTCACCATCTCCCGGCCTGCCCTTCACATCTTGAAATCAGTCATGGTAGGAGTTTTTATGTCATAGGAATGAGCAAATTGAGGGCCTTAATTTTCCTTTTACTGAACAGCTATTAAGCGTTTTCCTACATAGCACTGGTTATAACTGGAATACTTCACCACCCTGGGGCTATTAAGAGATCATGTGACTATTTCTTTAGTCAAATAATAATAAATGTGACATGCACAAGGCTTTAAATGATTTTAGGTCTTAGCCTATCCTCTGACATCCCAGGGAATTACTAATCCACCAACAAGAAACATGAAACAGACCTAAACTCAACTACAGCCTCAATTCAGCAGAGCTGTCCTAGGTGACTAGCAGACCTGTGAGCAAGAAAATAAAATGTCTTGTTGAACACTACTGAGACTTTGGAGTAATATGCAGCAAAAACAAATAATACAATTTGCCCCCATAGAGGAGTAAACAAATTAATATAACCAAATAATGAAAAAACAGACAAACCAAATGTGAATTTACATAGATCTGAAAATATTTCCAACCTGTTTTGTTTAAAAAAAAGTTTATAGGATAGAATAAAATTTATGATCTTCCAATTTTAAATGTACACATAGAAAAATATGGAAGTATAATTACAAAACCTTCAGTAAGGCTTATTGCTGAGTGGTGGGCTACAGGTGGGTTTTCAGTTGAAATACAAAACACAGCTGTTACTAATTCAGAGAGAAACTGAATCTCTGAAAGTGAGTGCCTAACAAAGTAGTCAGCATTTTTTCAAGTTAAATAAATGTAATGGCACAGCAGATGAGTCTAAAAACAGTCTAGCAGTTACTGTAAATAGAACTTTGTAAACCACTGTAGTGAGAGCATGTTCTTCTGTGTCCCCAAGTTTCCCTAAGAGCAAAGGGAGCTCTAACTATCAGCCTCAGGATTTCTACAAGTCAAGTTCACCATGTATGGTGAAGGTGTCAGGCTCTTGAGAATCATCCAAAAACCGGAAGCTTCAGAGAGTAAGACACAGAAAGCAGTAAAATTAGCAAGCACACTAGAGCTAGAGAATCCTTGCCTATGTGGTGGACAACTGCAGTCTAGCTATGCATTTGTAGTACTGGGGTTTGGAAAAGGAGAGCAGAGCTTTTATTTTGGTATTAAATTTCCCAAAGTCACTAAATCATTGCTCGTGCACGTTTAAGGAAAGGGCTATGTTAAAGTTGACCAAAAGAAAAGTGAAGTCTTTATAAGTAAAAAATGACAGTATATCCAAAAGCTAGAGCATAATTAATGGTAATGCATTTGTACAGCATGCTTCAGGTCCTGGGTTTAATATGCACACACCCAAAAAGTGTACTGCTACATTAGATAATCTACTTACTGAACTTCTCTATCAGTTGCTTTGTGAATCACAAAGTACTCTCTCCAAACAGAAAGTCTTGTTTTTGAACACTGGCATTTGCTGTGGGATGTCTTTTTGTATGCTGTAAATATGTGTTGCTCTAATTGGTTGATAAATAAAGCTGCATTGGCCAATGGTAAGGCAGCTTAGAGGTAGGCGGGAAAGCCAAGCAGATATATAGAGATATATGGGAAACACCAGCTGCTGTCAAAGAGCAACAAGATGACAGCAGACCAGTAACGCCATGGCGATGTGGCAAAACATAGATTAATAGAAATGGGTTAATTTAAGATGAAAGAGTTAGTTAGCAAGAAGTCTGCCATAGGCCATACAGTTTGTAAATAATATTAAGCCTCTGAGTGATTATTTTATAAGTGGCTGCGGGACCACAGGCGGGACCAAGGGACTGGGCGGGACCAGAGAAACCATCCAGCTACAGGCATTCATTAATTTGAGTGTTTTAGAATAATGAGCATACTTTCTGAATATACAACATTCACCTAAAACAATGAATTTGTAAGTTATTGCTAGCATATCACTATGTGCATAAACATTTTACATGCATTATTAGTCCACATAGAAATAGTCTACCAGAGTAAATGTAAACGTAAAACTCTACCAGGCCTTCAAAGAAGAATTAATTAACACCAATGCTACTCAAATTATTCCATCAAATAGAAAAGGCTCCAAAAAAATTTTATGAAGTCAATATTACCCTGATATCAAAACCAGATAAAGACACCACAACAAACAAACAAATAAATAAATAAGATTACAGACAGGTCTTTCAGATGACCACAGATGCAGAATTTCTCATTAAAATACTGGTAGGACAAATTCAGGCTCATAAGAAAAAGATCATTTATCAACATCTCTTTATGATAAATGTCAAAGAGAGTCTAGAGACTGATGAAGCAAAGCTAAATATAACAAAGGCTATACAACAAACCTACAGTCAACATCAAGTGTTCCAACTAAGAACAGGACTAAGGCAGGAGCATCCACTCTCTCATTCCTATTCAATACAGTACTTGAAGTCTTAGCTAAAGCAAAAAAGACAAGAGAAGGAGATAAAGGAGATGAAAATAAGAAACAATAGTATGGTAATCACAATAGGATCCCCGAAAGAAGAAATCCTAATTTAAACAAAGTGGCAGCATACAAAAATAACACACAAAGATCAGTAGCCGTCTTATATACCCATGACAAACAGACTGAAAAAAAACAAAAAAATCAGGGAACTAATCCTGTTCACGTTAGTCATAAAAGGGCAGGAGGAAAAACCTAAACAAGGCAAGTAAGGGCCTCTACAATGAAAATTCTTAAGACACTGAAGAAAGAAACTGAAGCAGATAATATAGAAAGATATCTCATGCTCATGGATTCAAAGAATTAACATGGTGAAAATAACCATCCTACCAAAGCGTATCGAAGACTCATTGATCCCAATTGAAATTCCAACATCATTTTTCAAACAGAAAAACAATCTGAAATATTATAGAGGCACAGGAGTCCAAGGACAGACAAAGCAATCATGAATAAAAAGAATAATACAGGAAATATCATATCAGATTCCAAATTCTACTACAGAGCTATAGTAAAAATAGCATGGTACTGGCACAAAGACACATAGATCAGAGGAATAGAACTGAGATTCCCTGATAGAAGTCTACAAAACTAAGTTACCTGGAAGAGATGCCAAAAATACACATTAGAAAACAAGACAGCATCTTCAACAAACAGTGCTGGGAAAGCTGGATTTCAGCATACAGAGAAATGAAATTAGACCATTATGTCTCGCCATGCACAAAACTCAACTCCAAATGGATGAAGGATTTCTACGTGAAACTGCTGAAAAGTAGGGGGCATACTTCAACTCACAGGCACTAAAAGCTTCATTACAGCGAAGAAAACTGAAAGCAAACAAATACGCAGCACACAGAATAGGAGAAAATCTTTGCCAGGTATTCATCAACAGAGAATTGGTGTCTAGAATATACAAAAAAAGAAGCCTTTAAACATTAAGAAAATAAACAATCCAGTTCTTAAAAATCAGCCATACAACGAAACAAAAAACTCTCAAAAGAAATATATCTAGGAAACACAAGAATAGTCAATTTCTTTAGACATCGGGGAAATGAAGATTAAAACCACTTTAAGAATCCACCTCACCCTAGTGAGAATGGCCAACATCAGGAACACAGTATGACAACAAATGCTGGAATGATTTGGTGAAAGGAACTCTTATAGTTAGTGGGAACAGAAACCAGTGCAGCCACTTTGGAAATCAGGCTAGAGATTCCTCAAAAAAGTTGAAATTGCCCTATGACCCAGCTACACTACTCATGGGCTAATACTCAAAGAAAACTTCATAGCCTACTACAGAGACACTTACACTACTGCTCCATTCACAGCAGATAAGAAATGGAAACAATCTAGATGTCCATCAACAGATAAATGAATAAGGAAAATCTGGAACTTACATACAATGGAAACTACTTAGCTGTAAGAAAAATGGAAAGCATGCAATTTGCAGGTAAATGTATGGAATTAGAAAAATTATACTGAATGAGGTAACTCAGGCCCAGAAAGACAATGCCACATGTTCTCTCTCATTTGGAGATCTCTCTCAGTTTGTGTACTTATTTGGAACACGAGTGAGAACGAGGGCAGTATAAAGAAGCCTTGGGGGGCCGGGGGAGGGGGAGGCACAATAAGAAAGGAGGGATAATGGGATACAGGTGAGTCGAAGTAGTGAGGGAGTACTAGGGGTGGGGGTGCTTCAGCAAGGAGAGGTGTGGGAGTATGGAGAAAATCAGGGCCGATCCAAAGGAAAGGGATGGCGAAGCTAGAGAGGAGCCTACTACCACAAACCCAGCGTGTAGGACACACGTGAAGGGAAATGAGGAATAATGAGTGAAAAGATTAAGCAGGGCTGGGGAGGGGCATGGGAAAGGAGAGACAGCAGGTGGTTAACTAGATCTAAGGATGTCTGAAAAAGTATTAGGGAAAGCCACGAGTTAGTAAGCTAATTTCAACTTTAAAAAATAATTCAAATGGAACTACTCTGCATGGACGGACAATGTCACTCCCAGAAGACATGGGTTATTAAATGAAAATTTCAATACAAAGCATGGGATACCTCCCTACAAGTTACTGGTCAAGGAGGACCAAGTGGTTCCAAAACAACACAAAGTTATAGTCATTGCTCTTAACTACCCACCACAACTACATGGTAAGACCCTATTGTTGAAGATACCACATAATTTGGTTGCAGGACATACAGAAATCAATTGTAAACTAACCAGGAAACTTCCTCCTTGCTTGGCTAGCTTTCATAGTGCCAGAAGATACTATGTAGAGTGCTGGGGGTGGAAAGACATCTATGGTCTTTTGAACCCTGGACCATGGACCTGCATGCTATAATATGGACCTGCCAGACAAGCTATGTATACTGGCACAATAAAAGCATGACTGCTATGGGGTAACTAATTGCTTTCTTAATGGATTTGAGGCCTGCTCCACATGAGGGAGGTCCCTGGTCAGAAGCCCATGGCTGGGGAGCTCATAGGCCCTAGAGTAGAACTTGCTATTGTTATTTTGCTAAAGGAGCACCCTGTCAAATTGCCTTCTAAATACTCCTGTTTGTACCCATACTCCTAGGCTGCTCTTAACCTTGGTCAAAGAAACTTCTCAGTGCCCAGCAGTCAACAGAGAGATGTACCCCTGCTCAGAGTGCTGAGAGTAAAGTAAAGAGTAAAGTTATTTCTAACTGGAACATCTATAATAACACCACGAGAACAGCAAGGTTAAAGCAACATCTCAAAAGAGGAGGAAGAAGGAATGGAAGAGCTGGGGTGGGAGCTGAGGGCTGCTAGAAAACAGTCTTCTGGACATGAAACAGCAGCTGTGGTTACCTGCACGAGACTTACACAAGATCACCCCAACCAAAAGATCTCTAGGCAAAAGCCCTTAGGAGCTACTAACAGTGGATAGTTGCTGGGGTGTGGAGAACCATTCTTTATTGAGGATGTGGCCGCTACCAGGTTTCTCATGCTGCAATGGATGGCCCCACACCCATGCATATATGGGCAGCACTAACTGGACCTAATGAATTTTTCAAGAGGCAAAACAAATAAATACATGAAGTTGGGGAGGAGGGCACGTTGGGGAACATGAGGGTAAATTATAGGTGGCAAATATTTCATTGTGTTTTAAATAAACACAATGCATCAAGTTTTGAAAAAAAAATTTTAAAACAACTTGTCTATTCATTCAGCCAACCTACCAGATATTGTTGTTACATATACACTTAGGTGTTTGTTACATTTCTTTTAGCTTCTCACTTTCACTAATGGTCTAATTTTGTTTGTTTCATCTGTTTGTGAATAAAGCATATGAAAATACTTGAAAAGTAAGTAAATAAGTTTCAAATGTACTTTAATAATCAAAAAGATGCTACAGAGAAAAAGATCTAAAGTAAATGGTTTTTTTGTGTGTGATTTTTGGAAGGCCCTAATTATGAGCCATACTTTCACTTACCCTTGGATTACATATGGAAACTGATGACTCTGGGCTGGGTCAGTTTGTGCTTGTGGAAGGATGCGCTGCCTCAATCCTTCTGAAGAACCAGCAACTAATGATGAACTCTCTTGACTGGGGGATGGAGTTGTTGAATCTGAGTGATCTGAATTCTACAACAAACAAACAAAAAACATAAGTATGTCTTGCTAAACATGTATTTATAAAATCCCTCTGGGAAAAAAAATTTAGAAACTGATTTGAATCTCATATCCAATAAAACATACTTTGATTTTAATAAAACTAAAGGGTCAGAAATACAAGACTGTGATAGTAACACTGTATTTATCAGCTAGACAACAGAACTACCTACAAAAAAAATGACATAACTATGCACATTAAAGTACAGCAAAGCTCCTTCCTCAATGCCTAGCACAGAGAAAGTGTCTAATAATGCCACTAATGTCTGGTCATTTACACTGTTACTATATGCCGGATATCTTATAACACACATTGGTAACACTGTCTAACAGAATGATGAAAATCAGGTATCTAAAATCCCTGCTGGACCTGACGTTAACAAAGAAAATAACCCAAGAGTCATTTACAGTCTCCATCTCTGCTTTCTTGGAAAAAAGACTGCCCTTAGATTTTCAGACTTTTCAATTCTAAACTTTTTATCAGTTTATAAATGCCATAAACAATTTTGTAACCAACAAGATACCAATCAGGATTTTAGTGCTCATGCTCAAATGATTCAGTAAGCATACCTTGGTAAAGTTCCTCAATGAGTAGTGGTCAGAAAACAGTTTCAACTGTTGTACATATTTAAAACATAATTACATTTTACATAAATTATAGTACTCTAGTTGTGAAAAGTTAGATACAAGTTATTTTTAAATCCTCTTAAGTTTGTTAAAATTGCCATAGCCTCTTGATAGGCAGTGTGTCTTTTAGCATGTCTGTCTTCCTAAGTTCTGTCCAGTGGAAAATCACAACTTCTCTTTAAGAAGTTACTTCATGAAAAACAGATACCAAATATTTTATTAAGGAATCTGGCTCTCTATGACATAACCAAGAAAGGCTTTTAAAAAAAAATTTCATTAAATGGAACATTAAGATATGGTATTCATAGCTGGGTGGTGGTGGTGGCACATGACTTTAGTCTCAGCACTTGAGAGGCAGAGGCAGGCCGATCTCTGTGAGTTCAAGGCCAGCCAGGTCTACAGAGGGAATTCCAGGACAGCCAGGACTACACAGAGAAACCCTGTCTTGAAAAAACGGAAAAAAAAAAAAAGATAGGTATTCATTAGTATAGTTAATAGTAAAGCCTAGCTATATGTCAACACAGCCAAATTTCTCTAAAACTAATAACTTCTCTTCTTATTAGGCAATTCTTTTATGAACAGATTTTTATTATTTTTGAACCTCTTTCAAATCTTTAAGCCATGAAAACTTAGGGGAAATTAACTTATCTTTCCTTTGATACTTTTTATATTTCCATAACACTTTGAAAAAAAACATACATGTTAAAAAATTATGGCCAAGAAACTTGAACTCCCAGGAATTGGGAAGTAGAAGCAAATGGATCAGCAGTTCAAGGCCAGCCTCAGCTACACAGTGAATTCATGACCAGCAGGGTTACACGAGACCCTCTCTCAAAATATCCAACGATGATCAGAAATAAAACAAAACAAAGCTACCAACTCCAAGTGTTCTGTTTTATTCAGGTTAGCTTGTTTTGTTTGCATGCTTATTCTCTGCTGTGATAGGGACCAAACCAGAGCTTGACATACGCTAGACCACTGCTGTACTGTGGGACTACACCCCAGCCCTCCACTTAGTTTTTAGAGGCAGAAAAAGAAAATCAGAAAAGTTCAATGTTTACTCCTCTCAAAACAACTCACAGAATTGGTGCTGGAGGCCAGTGCTTCGTGACTTTCTCTACTGGTGCTGGATTTTGGAGAACTTGGAGGACTCCGAGAAGTACAGACTAGATGAACCATATGATACTCATCTTGCTAAAATTAAAGAAGATCATATTTAAAGGGAAATTTACAGTTCAAAAAAGTCACTAGCTAAGCTGAAATACTCAACTTAAGATTTAAATTCCTTTCCTCTCTAGCCTAGCCATTTTGTTAATAATAAATTGTTCAGTATTTGTAGATAACTTTGCCATTTTAATACTTTGCGGCCTTCTGAATTCAGTATTTTCTCTCCATGCTTGAAGAATGGTTCAAATATTCAATAATTATTATGTTAATAGTACTTGGCATACATAAAGCATATTTGAAGCAATACTACAAAATTTATCAATATAAACTATTATTTCAATATAAAAACATATACTGTTTTAATAACAATATAAGAGCCACCTTGAAGTTTTAGACCCACAAATTTTGAATAGTGGAAATACTTCAGTTACTTGAATGTACTGATAAAAGAAACTCAATCTCATTTGCCTTAATTTTAGCAAGGTGAAGTATAGCTTTTTACTACTTTCCAAATTAAGCCAACATTTTTTTTTTAATGTGTAACACTTATACACAGATATAGAGCACATATTTGAACTGTATTCTATAAATATCCCACATTATTTGCACAAATTTACAACTATGGCTGAGAGAAGACATTTCCAATCATGACTAGTCTGGTCTTTATGCTTTAGTGAGCTCACACACAAATTTACACAAGACATGGAGCTGGTAAGCTAGAAAACCTGATGGCACCAGACAACAATGAAGCAGAGTGATGAGGAGTCAGTGTTTTTAAAGAACTAGGAGAACAGCAGCCTGGGGAAGATGCCTGAGGTGAGAAAAAGAACCCAGACCTGTGCTCAGTTCCGAGGTGAATTCAAGAAAGTCAAGGGTAACCTTAAAGGAACTTACGATATTGATAACAGCCAAACTAGTGCACTGGGGCACGACGACAGACAAATCAGTGCAACGGGGCACAACGACAGACATACGTGAAAACACTTTGCAGAAAACTGAAAAGCCTGAACTACAGTCGCTTAAGGAGTCTAGAGGATGAAGCTCTTGGGGTTATGCTGGTTAAGGAAAGGCTTCAGACAGACAGCATGAGATGGGTGGTTTCTCATCATAAATCAGACTCAGCTTCTGAACAGCAAATAATAAAAAGTATTCGATGTGTAGCCCAGCCCCATAAACCCAGGGCCAGAAGGTCATACTAATAACGTTTATCACAACATCCATTCACCTTCAGGAAACACATCTATGGAACATTTTATAACTAAAGTTTGTAGAGCCAATAGCAATATTTTACTAAAAAGAAACCAACTTAAGAGAAACAGTTCAAAGAACTATTTAAAATGTAACACTGCCCGAAGTGCTTGACATAAGATCTGCAACAGCTTTTGAGAGTGTGCAGATTTCAGGCTGTTCTTCAGAAAACAATGAACAACAAATGCATCTGTATTTCAAAAAGCAGATAGCATAACAGTTTTTAAACAGGGAAATAAAACAATGGTCAGGATAGCTCATTGGAGAGCTCTTAGTGCAAAGTCCTGGGAATCATCCCAGCACCACCAAAAGTGAAGAAAAAAAAAATGAATAGGTGAGCACATTTTAGGACTATGCTATATGATACTATAATGGTGGAGACATGTAATTACACATTTGTCAAAATCCACAGAGCATGCATCACCTATAGTGATAACTTTGAATATGTACAATTTTAGTGGTAATGTTCACTGATCACAACAGATGTGCCACTAAAGCAGCTATGACATCTGGGGCAGCATATACATTGGCAGGAAAGTGGATGAGAAATCTTTGTGCTATACCCTGCAATATATTTTAGGTAGGCATATGGTAAAACACTACAGCCATTTGAAATCATACATCTGAACAGTCAGAAGCCACACTGGCAAAGCTAAAATGTCACTTAAGTAGAAGAAATGCATTGACATTACATTTTGTTTCCCACAGGTTATCATAAACAGAATAAAACAGATCAGGAATATCTGAATTAAGAGTTAAGTTAAAAAGCCAAACACAAGGTATAAAGCTATCCAATCTTGCTGTAGTCACAAACAAAAAGCAGCATAGCAAGAATAAAAAGTTCTAAAAGTAAAAACTTCACAAAGGACAATGAGCTAAAAGGTGCCATTAAAATAATTAGCACTCAAGTTGCCTGTCAAAAAGCTACCTTGAAACATAGCACTGTCTGAGCATCAGCATTTAAATTCTGATAAGAGGTATGACACTTAGGCACCATCCTATTTCCTTTCTTGAAATTAAACTCCTAACTCAAACCATTTTTCTGATTAAAAATGTTAGAGAGAGGTTATCACTCTTTCACCACTGTAAACACTCTACTCTTGGAGTACTGATAAGCCAGTGTTTTCTTCTCAAAGATGAAAAACATCTGAACACAAATAACTTCACATTTAGCTCAGATGGGCACACCAAACTGTTAGCCAAACGACCTCTGTGTTCTGCCCTGTTGTTACCTTCCGACTTATTGTATCTGTTCTGCTACCCACAGTGGTTGATGAACTCAACTGGCTAGACAAAACTTGAGAGAGACAGTTTCTCCCACACTTACTTTTCTGAGAATGTCTTTCAGCTGCAGATGGTCAGGAAGCAGTCTGCCTGAATACACCAACCTCTGGTCCTTCGTCAACTAGAAATGGGATAGAAGAAAGAATTCAGCGTTTTAATTACACATATTTAAGGTTGGGGGGAACATGAATAATATGAATAAAACTAAACTCTCTTTGAGGACAAATAAGCAGAAAAGCAGATATTTTAAGAACTTTTGTGTCCCAAGTTCTGCTTAAGGCATTTAAGAGCTGAGCAAACAGCAGCGTATCTATAATAAAAAAAATTTTAAAAAAAGCAGATCATCACCATAAAACTTGACAAAAAGGTAAACCAGAAGTTTGCTTTATCAACTATAATGTAACAGTCTTAATTAAAAGTCTTCAAGTTCAAATAAATGGAAAAGCAAAGAGCCTTCTATCAATAGTCAATAGAAGACCAATTTTCAAGATCACCAGTTATTTTGAACTGTTTTGTAGTATTTTTTTAATATAAAGTATATACAGATTTATTTTTTTTCCTTCCAAACACAGAAGAATTTATTGGTCTTAATTTGGAAGTTGTAGTGATGTATTGTGTACCCTAATAAACTTGCCTAGGGATTGGCAGACGGAGCCAGCCACTAGATTAGACACAGGGGCCAGACAGTGGTGGCACATGCCCTTAATCCTATCAAATGGGAGGCAGAGATCCCTCTGGATCTCTGTGAGTTCAAGGCCACACTGGAAACAGAGCCAGGCAGTGATGGCACACACCTTTAATCCCAGTACTGGGAAGCACACAAGCCTTTAATCCTAGGAAGTGACATGGCTGGGCGGAGAAAGGTATATAAGGTGTGAAGAAACAGGAACTAACGTAGTTCAGCTGAGACCCTTTCAGGTGAGGACTCAGGATTTCAGTCAGAGGATTCAAGGAATTGGTGAGGTGAGGTTGGCTGTGACTTGCTCTGCTTCTCTGATCTTTCAGCTTTCATCCCAATATCTGGCTCTGGGTTTTCTATTAATAAGACCTCTAAGATTCGAACAACAGAAAGTCATTTAGATTTAAGGGACGTTTCCCTTAACTATTCTAGCTTTAACTGTTTCTTCCACTTACAAATATCTACACATGTTCAAAACAGCAAAACCAAAGAAAAATCAACACAAACACATGAAGATTCGGCTGTCACCTCTATTTGTAACCTGTAATATAAAGTATGTTCTGGTTAGCTCTGTTACATTTTAGTACTTCATGATAAATCTGCTAAAGTTCACACTGCTAGCATTACTTAAAATTAGTGTGTTTTTGTTAATCCCCATTAGGCCTATTTGCAAATGTCCCTTGAATTCCATGAAAATCATTTATTAGTTATGCCAAATGTTAAATCCAAAATCCAATCCAAGCCATAAATATAATTTTAAACAAACTGTACTTTCAGCATGGCTATGACAAGAGTCATATACTTGAAAATCATAATAGAAATTATTATGCCAAGTGAGATCTACAGTTCAGGCATTCTTAGACACCAAAAGACACTATAGAAACGCAGTTATTCTTCCAAGATGCTTAACTGACAGACATGATTTTAATGTACCATTTCTAAAATGCAAAGTGTAAATTCCTATATTTAAAAAAAGCAAACATAAAGGTTTTTTTTTAATGCCACATCTTGAAAATTCTAACCAGCACATAAAAACTGAATAGAGCTCTGTATACATCTGGTATTCGTCTCATTTCCTGCCATTTAACATCCCTCCCTACAATCCTTAAACTCTAGATTTTGCTTGCTAATGAGATAACTAGTATCTAGAGAGCAGAAGTCTTGGGATGGGGGCAATTTAGAGCCTGTTGGTCAGAAGCACATGCTACAACCTGGTAAAACCCATCCAAAGAAGGAGAGAGAAGGGCAGACCTGCAGTTCTTAGATATGGGATCTGACAGTACATCTTCAGAAGTGAACTCAATTAGATGACACTCAGCTGGTGTCTTCAGAGCAATTTTCACACATTTTGGTGAGCAGAAGTCACAGAAGTATTCTGTATTGAATGCTGTGATATAGGAGAAAGCAAGTGTCTTCATCTGTAGCCAACAGGCAGTGAATGGAAAATATATATGCACAAGTTAATGCTAAGTAAGGACTGAGTCAATACCTGGCCAAACAAATTCTAAAGTTCATTTTATAAGTATTATCGCATCATAAACCATCATTTTTTCACCAGACCAAACATTTAATTAGTAGATACTTGTGTTGTACCATCACTTGGCCTAAAAAACAGCTCTTCTGCATGATTTTTTTCTTTACCTCAATATAAAAATTCTCTAACATGCAGAGTGAATAGAATGAAAAGAACCACTACCATGTTAAAGAACTCTCAAGTACTCACCATCAATTGCCATTCTACAATTCTTAATCTATCCTTTTCCTCCCTACCCCTGGAAACCTCATCTCTCAAGATTACAGAAGAGCAAATGCATCTCTCTTTTCACTTGATTTGGTACAACCTTTAGGGTTTGGGTTTTGGTTTTTAATAACTACAAGACTGCAACATTCAACCATGCAGCTCAAATTTTCTCATTTTTAGAGATAGTTTAAATCAAAATTCAAACAAGAGTCACACATGAGACTGAATTACATCTCAATTGTTTATTTATGTTCTGAGACAATGGCTCATGTAACCTAGGTAGGTTCCAAGCTTGCTATACAGCTGCAGATGACCTTATCTTCTCATGTATTGCAGCCCTATATAGCTGCAAAGGAGCTGGAACTTCTGGTCCCCTTGCCTGCACTTGCTAAGCACTGGGATTACAGGTGTGTGACAGCATGTCTAGTTATGTGATGCTAGGGATCAAAGAAACCCAGGGCTTCATGAATGCTAGGCAAACATTTTACCACCTGAGCTACATCCCCAAACATCTGTACTTTCTTTTCATTTTTCCTGTGTACTTCTGAAAAAAGTCATCTCATCTGTCTTACAGTTACACTCTGTCCTGTTTGGGTCAACTGTATCCTCCTGGTACTCCATACTGTAGTAGTTAGGTGTGGAGGACTAAGTAGGCGCAGATTAAGGTCAGTGACAGGAGTACTTAGTGGCAGAGCTAGGTACTTCCTGCACCATCAGCACATGTAGATTAGGATGGTGACTTTTAGTGATACTGAGCTTGATCAGTGGTTCTGATGTTGCCAGTCTGATCTGTCCCTTACATACTTCCTACCTACCTTGTTAATTAGCTACTGAGTTGCTCCATTCTTTCACTAGGATTAGCAAACTCATTTTTCTAATTCCAGAATTCCTTCTGTTTTCAGTATGATGATTCTAGATCTTTATCTCGTTCACTATCTGGTTACTCAGTCTATATGAGGAAAACAAGCACAATGCACAACTACTTCCCTTTGTCAGTTTTTAGGGTGACTGCCCAAGCAACCTCCAGAGTGACCAGTGAGGTACTGATAATCCTTTTCCTTTAGTGTCATTGAGAGTTCACAGAATTTTATGCTTTTGAACACTACCATTTTCTTTTTCCATTTACTCCTCAGACTGTACCATCTTTGAACATTGGGAATCCCTTAAAGTTTACTCTAGTGCCATTTGACATGATCTTTGTCTGCTCTAACAGTCTTCTTGCTTACAGATACAAAGTGCCCCAGGTTCAGCTTCTACATTTTCTACTGAGGCCTAGAACTGCCACTGATCAGGTGCCCAATTCTTTTTAATTGAAATGGTACCTAAGACAAAAATCTGAGAATTTGTAGTACTTACTTTTGTCTTCAGTGGGCAAAGCTACAAAATAAGTTATTTCTTAGAAAAAAAAAAAAAAAAAAACTTAAGCCCCTGAATTCAGACTGGTATTTCCTATTTCAAGTTTTTACTTATTTATATCTTCTCTCACCTTTAAAACTAAACTTGTTGATGGAATTTATATGCTATTTGAAAACTGTTTTACATTACTTATAATCTCAAAATAAAAATCACAGGATTGTTACTAATGATTTGAATGAATCTATGACCTCTAATAGTTTTTTTCCCTCCCTGTCCTAAGATACATACTACTAGGGACACACAGTCAAAACAATGAGCGCCCTGGAAGCTACAATGCCAACCTGGCAGGCAAAATGGCCACTGGTGGAATAGTGGCCAGTCTGCTATAGGTTCTGATCGGATGTGGGGCCCACTCCACAGTAATAATCCATGCCTGACACTGCAAACTGATGAAAGACTCATAGCTAAGAAGGTCATGACTATGGTTGTTCTGCTAAATGTATGTGGTGTCAAACTGCCCTTTAAATATTTGTTTACAACCATAAATTAGTGCTGTTCTCAGCCTTGGTCAGAGAAGCTTCTGTCTGCAGCGGGAAACAGTTAATTTAGACTCATAACTGGTCAAAGGGTTGAGAGAACACAAGATTCCTGAGAGTTCGGTCTGAAATAGGACATCATATCTCCTCCAAAGGCTCAGGAACACACTGTGGAAGAAGGGGCGCAAGAATGCAGGAGCCAGAGAATGGGAAGAAGTATGACACGATATGGCCATCAACCACAAAGTCACAGCAACAGAGGCTACCTGCACAAGATGGGGCCCATCAACATTCCCTCAAGGATGGGGAGGGGCTCATAGGCCCAGCCCTCCCTGAGGAGCTATGGGCAGTTAATGGTTGCTGGAGAGGGGGTCATATTCCTCAGTGGTACAAGCATTTGTAAGTGCCCTCTGTCAAACCAATAGCCCCTGTTCCCTTCCCCCTGTAATTGTATATTCCTTCTCATTATAGAAACGCACAATTCTCCTTCCCTTCTTACATAAAAGGCAGGAAACTATGCTTGTTCTCTGATGCCATGCTTTCTCGGTACATCCTGTAGATAACACCTTAGCAGTACACAAATAGTTTCTTAATTCTTTCTGACAAATGCAAAATACTCTACTGTACTTAAGTACTACATTTATTTATATTTATTCAAATGTTTCCAGGCTTCTGATATACAGGAAACTTCTCTCACATTGTTCTATTTATCTCTGCATTCCCCACAAAGCACCCTACAAAAAGTTCACTAATATGCTAGTGAAACAATCTTGCCAGAGCAACACAGCTACAAAAAAAAAATAAAATAAAATAAATTAAAAATAAATAAATAAATAAATAAATAAATAAA